>JAQZBX010046977.1:0-20613 GCA_029593785.1 Cabassous unicinctus | reverse complement strand
ATGAATTAAGGGGCCATGATTCTCTGTGTCTGCAATTCAATTTAGGGTTTTGTTCAATCAACCTAGAACTCTTCTGCTTATACAGATTAAGTACGAATTTATTAGACTGCCTATGTGTTTCTCTTTTAGATACCCCAGGATCTATTAGCCATGCCATGACTTCATGCATCTCAGACTCTTGTCTGGCTTTCATTGCCATATCTATGGCCACCTTGTCTTTTGTGATTAACTACTGATACCTGGCTTTTACTGGCCCATGAATCAGTCATCCCCATAATGTTTAAGAACTCTACTTTCATTACAGCTGTTCTTACAGTAACATCTGGACTACAGAGGAGTGCAACCACCAAGCTCTTCAAGGAAGATGGAATTTGTCTTAACAAATTTATCCCTCACAGTTCTGGCTAAAGGTGTGTCCTTTGGACATTCCTGGAGTGGGTAGGCACGTCCTAAATGGAAAATCCATTCTAGCATTCCATTCTCTCTAAGCCTTTGAATTCTCTCTTCTACTGTATACAGGATAAATTGGGTATCTCAACTACAGACATTCTAGGCTATCTTAGTCGATGATTCAGTCAGCCACCCAAACAAACTGTTAGAGCCCTTTCTAACACTATGAGAAACAATGTTGAATCCAGAATTACTGCTTAGTGAGCCCATATCAATAAATTCAACCTGATCCATCTTTATATTCCTTTCACCATTTTCCCATACACTTAGTATCCATTCCCACACATATTCCCCTGATTTTGTGAATTTAAATTGGAAAACTCATGCAGTTCTTTTAGTGAATAGCAAATTCCCTCGTGGGTCACAATTTGTACATCACCTTTGGAGGGTGGTTGTGATTTTAGTCTAGTAATAAGTCTGGAAGAGAAAATGGGTGGTAGGAGTGGGTAAAGAGAAGGACGAGAAATTCCGTGCAAGCCACTGATCTCAGGGAATTTCTTTCCATTTTCATCTGGTGAGCCAGGATTAATCTCTTCAGGTAGGGGTTAGAAGGAAGATTCCTCAGGGCAAGATGGAGGCTGGGCAGTGCAGACTTAATTTGGCTGTTATCCATCTTAAGCCTGGAAGGAGGTCTAGACTCCCTGGGACAGGCTGAAGGCTGGGAGATACAAGCATTACCTTGTGGGTTCTCCACAAAGCAGGCTATACCAGGTTTATCTTTCAAGATTGGAGCAGAATTTAGGGTTCCAATGTCACCACAGATATAATCATCAACCTATATATCTCTATCCAATTCCTCAGGGCTCCAATCCTTTCCAGTAAAAACCTTCACTTTAACAGCAGACACCCTAGAGTTTGAGATTTTAGTTTCCATTGTAACTCTGCTACTTGTACAACAAGATTCAGTCTGGTTTTCAAAGATCTCAAGCCTGTGGCTACATGAAACAAGGTTTTCTTTCAGAGCACACAGAGAAACTTTCACATCATTTTTGCAGCATTTAAGTTACAAATTTGAATTCTTTATTTCACCCTTTTCTTTTGTAACTGTATCCAGAGTATCTAGGAGGAGACAGCCAACATCACTGTAACTTCTGATTCCACATCATTGTAACTTTTGATTCCACATCCCTGTTAACGTGTTGAAAACACTTTCACCCAGATCCTTGCCTCTTATTAGCATGGAAGTAGGGGAACCCAGGGGTGATATTTTGCATACCTCCATTGTAAATTCATACCATGGATTGTCAGTAGCTTCTTGATTATTGGAAAGGAAATCATTAGTATACTTTAGTTCAAGTAGAGTATAAAGTCAATTGCAAAACTCCCAGAAACACTTTAGAAATCCCATATTTAAGAATCTGTTTCTCAAGAACCACTCCAGATAACAAACTAAATTATTCAGGATTCTCTAGGGAAACAGAATCAACAAAATATATATGTAAATAGTATGTGATCTTATAAAAGTACCTCATGCAACCATGGGGATGCACAAGTCCAAATTCTGCAAGACAGATTGTGGGAACATGGCCCATGTGTTAGACATATAAATCTTAGCTCTCACTAAAACAACAAAGAAAAAGCCAGAGCCAGCCGTGGGGACATGCTTTGGGACACAGCAAACCTGGACATTGTGTACCAACTCCCAGAAGAATGAGGGTCAAAGACAAAGAAGCCAAAATAAGTAATCAAACATAAGCAGATCTCTCTCACAAAAAATGGCTGAGTAGGGGCAAGATCCTGCCAGAGTGAACTGTTTTGGGAACCCACAGAGTAGGAGGCTTCAGGGCATCAAACTGGAGGGAGTTGGATGAAGAGATACATTCCTCAAAGTGCTGCTGGTTTGATTCTTGGTTACTGTGTTTCCTCTTCCTTGATTTCTCCTTTTCTGTGTACACCAATTTTGTATGCCAAGGCTATTACTTTTCCTTCCTTAATCATCCTATCATCTACTTTCTGTTGTTTTTCTTGCATTCCACCTCTCTTTGTTTAGTCCCCAATTTTTCTGGTTTATATTTCTGCCTCATCAATCCTATTTTCTTTCCTTTATTAAGTTTTTTCTTTTTGTCTTTTCTTTTATCTTTCCCTCTTTCCTCATTATACTGGCCTTTTAATTCAGTCTGCATATTTTTCTCTATTTCATTTCCCATTTCATTGTTGGTATCCAACTTTTCTATTCCTATTACTCTATACTGCTTACATGAGTTAAGTATTCATTTTTCAATATCTTAAATGGTTCCTCTTCTAACAATTACTCTTATGATTATTGTTACCCTTTTGCTTTTCTTATCTCTTTCATTTTCTCTGGCCTTAATTTTTTCCTCCAAGGGAAAATAGACAACAGCAATGAAATAGAATAAGAAGAACAAAGTGTCAAAGAGAAAACTTAACACACACACACAAAACAAAATTAAATAAAACCCTAGAGTAAAGAGAGAAGCTTATCAACTGAATAAATTTATCAAGATAAAAAGATGATGAGAGGGCAAGAAAAAATTACAAACCATACTCAGAAACAGGAACACATGGCCCAGTCCAATGAACAAACTAAAGACCAGGAAGAGATGCAGAACACTGAAAAACTAATGAAAGCTTCCCAAACAAATATCATGGACCAAGTTAATGAAATGAAGGAAGAGATTAAAGATATTAAGAAGACACTGGAAGAATATACTAAATAAATTATAAACACACATAAAAAGATAACAGATATGATGGTGATGAATGGCACAATCCAAGAAATCAAAAAACACTGGAAGCATCTAACAGTAGATTTGAACATGTAGAGGAAAGAATTAGTGATGAGGAAGACAGTACATTTGAAATCAAACAAATAGTATAGTAGAACAGATAGATAAAAAGATAGAAAAAGTTCAGCAGGGAGTTAAGGATTTGAATGACAACACAAAACACACAAACATATGCATTATAGGCATCCTAGAGGGAGAAGAGAAGGGAAAGGTGACAGAAAGAGTGTTGGAGGAAATAATGGATGAAAACCTCCCAACCTTATTGAGGGAGATGGATGTACAAGCCCAGAAAGTGCAGTGCACTCCAAATAGTATAAATTCCAACAGGCCTACTCCAAGACATATAGTCATCAAACTGTCCAATGCTCAAGACAAAGAGAAAATGCTGAAAGCCACAAGAGAAAAGAGAACCAACACATAGAAGGGAAGCTCATGAGATTAAGTGTTGAAATCTCAATCTCATCTGAAACCATGGAGGCAAGAAGGCAATGATATGACATAGTCAAAGGTACTAAAAGAAAAAAACATCCAGCCAAGAATTCTCTATCCAGAAAATCTGGCAATCAAAATATTCACAGATAAACAGAAATTAAGAGAATGTGCCAATAAGAAATCTGCCCTTCAAGAAAATACTAAAGGGAGTTCTGCAGGTTGAAAGGAGAAACATGAAAGAGAGAGCTGGAAGAGAGTGTAAGAACAACTAAAACATAAAAAGAGAAATAAAAACCACATATGACATACATAAACCCAAAGAAAGTATGGTTAATGTAAGGAATTCCAAGTTTTGCAGAGCAGGCTGTAAAAGAGAGATTCTGATGAAGGCCCTTGATAAATGCCCAGGAGATCCTGGCTGTCCGAGGTAGAAATCAGAATATCTCAGAATGATGAAAATCACTTCCCCTTTCAAGGTCTTCAATTGATTGGATGAGACATCATTCATTGCTGATTGCAATCTCCTTAGTTGATTGTAAATGTAATCAGCCATCTATGCAATGAACTCACTGATGATTAAAGTCCATGAATATCCTTGTACTACACTTAACCCAGTGCTTGCTTGACCAAACAACTGTGCATGATCTTGGCCAAAGTGACACATTGACCAACCATCTCACATAATGAGTAATTTCATGAAGTACTCACATGTTTTTCCTTTTACGGACTCTGGGGCAAACATGGCAGTATCTAGCACTTCTGGATTCCATTCCCAAAATTTAATTTGTAACTCTGCTGACACTATCTCTCTATTTAAAGTTCAGAAGCAATTTGTTAACTGTTAGCTAACTCATTTGGAGAGGTCTTAAAAGGGATGTTTTACAAGGAAAAAAATTGTATCTCCACAAATTGTTGAGCTACTAGTCTGGCATTTTTCATATATTCTCACTCAGGTTTGCGAGTTTGAAACTTTATTTGTATCACGGTAATTTTTCTTCCCCCCCCTTTTTAGGTGGTAACAATGCATCTATTACTTCAGATACTTATTTACTACTCTTATTTCATTCCTAACGACTTCAGGAAGCCACATTTTTTTCTTAAATTTCCAAAATCATGAATTACTTCAAATGCGTATCTAAGATCACTATAAATATTAACACATTTTCCTTTAGTTAAATTATTGCCTCTAATTAAAAATTTTAACTCAGCTTGCTAGTGCATGGTAAGCCTAGGTGCTTGTTGACCACTAATTTCTTCTAAGGTAATAGTTCATAGCCTGTCTCATATTTATATGTTTCATTTTAACCTAAGGCATGTCTACAAATAAGATAAAAACTAGGTTAATCAAGGTTTTTTTTATTTTTTTAAGTCTGATCATGGGTATGAAAACTGTAGAAGGACAATTCCAAAATATAGACAGGGGCAATAGTGTGGTGGATTTAAAGTATTACAATGGAAGATTTGGATATTTTGAGGAATGCTTTATATGATTTCATAAAAGGCCAGCTTGTGAACTGACATTTGCTGGGTTTTTCTTGAGATTAGAAACTGGCAAACATTATGCTCTATTAGCCACAAAGTATACCCCTGAAAAAATCAGTTGACACTTGAACTAATTTTGCTGCATCTGCTACTGCCTTTATATAGCTGGGTTGCTCTAGCCACTGCATCCAATTGTAGACTGGTATTTGCTATTGGTCTCTGTTAGCACCCATGTCTCCAGTGATGACTCTTAAATCTTTTATTTTGATTTTCATAAACAAACAATGATAAGTTTGATTGTAACTGGGTATAAGCTTGCAGTTGTATGTGGTTGAAACAGTATAAAGTCAATTTCAAGATATTTAAAGGGTCCTGTTGACAAAGTATTTGACCTCATCTTGAACTTCCAGTTTCACAAGGATTGTGAAATTGATGGAGCAAGGTTTACATACCAACCTTATTTCTCTATTAACATTCTTTTTTATTTCTGAAATCAAAGCTCTCATCTATAGCTGATTGCAAACTCTTTCAGGGAAACACCAGACTAATACAATGCAACTGAGCAAGAAACTTGATAGTTTTTGTGGCATGTAGCATATTATAAATAATGACTGAAATTATAACCAATAACACTATGCTCCTGTATAACATCTTGTAGAACAGTACCAGAACATTTCACGGACAGAAAAGTCATTAGCAAGTCCCTAGGAACTTCTTTTAATTTCTGAAACATTTATATTAATAACTATTTTACCCTCTAAAATTTAACCAACAGAGAGTTAGACAATTCCTTTGAGTTTGACAGCACACCCCATGCAAGTCCCAACATATCAAATAAACCTAACTACTTTTAACATTTCTCTTTTTATAAGAGGAAAGAAGAAATCTTTGTGATTTTCTAGTACCCCTGTAGAAATCTGTGATTAAGGAGAAACACTTTAGCAAGGTAAAATGTCAAATATGTTCATAGGTCACTGTGAACCATATTTGGCTTTTTATTTAACCAAAGTGATAATAAAATAATAAAACAGCATTTTAGAGGAAGTATGATTATTTACAAACATAGTTATTTTAAAAGGAGATGACTTGATTCTATTAAACAACTCTGAACATATTAAGGATCAAAAGAGTGTCAGTGTATTTTTGTAATAAGATACAGAATAAATGCCTTCTGGATGACTACTCAGAAGGTAAATAAAACTTCTTAGAATTTCTTACTAGGGGCAGACAATAATCCTAGAAAATATTGCCATTTTAATGGAGAGAAAACCAAATTTCAGATTTGCATGAATACACTGTTTTTAAAAATATTATAGTAAAACCAATTATATTTTATCTAGCTTTGGACATGGAAATAAAATTATTTTTCTGCAAACCATTTACATATTTCTTATTCATTCAGGTTTATCCTACATTTTTATCTTTTTAAATTTTGAAATAACCAAAGATTTTGTTTTAGGAGAGTATTATCCTCTTTTTTTATCTTTAACAATCCATATCCTGCATACTGTGCAAACTCAATTTAAAATAAGTCTAAGAATTTAAGGTATCAAAAGAACTTGAACTTTATATTTAAGCTGACAATTTAAACAAAACTCAATTACTGTTGAAATCAATATTGTCAGAAATTACTCAATTTTGTTAAATTAAAATTTAATTGTTTTCTATAGTAAATATCTAGCATCATTTCTTAGGAATCTTTTAAAAAGGCTATTTAGAATCATTATAGATTTTTGGACTTCTGAAATCCAATCAAAGAATGCACTCCTCTACTTTGGTGGAGTCCAAGAACCTCTTTTTCAAGTGCACACCTCAAGTAGTTGTCCTGGTTAATTTAAATATTCCCCAAGTAGCCAAATCATCCGTGGTAAGATTTACCCTTTTATTCAGAAACAAATATTGCCTGGGCCCATAGTGAGAAAACACACATAAGAGCATTTTTCAGGAAAGAAGATATGAGATTTTGACTATGAAGTTCCCATGTTTAACCAAAGTCTCCAAAAATGAAAATTATATACAGTTCCCCTAAACTGAAAAACAGCTGTCTTAAGCTATGCCAAAATCTCTGTACTATGGCCTTCCCACCCTAACAGACTTAACAAAGATTCCAAAAATTATACACTGGGAGCAAACAAAAAACTAGTCCAAGGATAAAACTTGCAGAGCTCTTCTGGGGAAGAAATGGACACACTCAGTGTCCATCCCAAGGTGTTACTTATTACCCTTCTTTCCCCTCTTCATTGCATGTATGCAGTTATTTTGCTATGTTTCTCTTTTGTAACCCAGGAGAGACAATAAGTCTCAAATGTGCAAAAAAGCTGCCTATAAGCTATTCATAAGTATAATGGACTGGCTCTGTTTTGACCCCAAACTGTAAACAAACAACTCCAGCAGCTTGTCAGGCTGGAAATTCTGCAAAAAGTTACTTGATGCACATTTTCTTTTGCACAGTGACAGGGCCCCTTCCCAATGGGGTGTATCAAAACACAACAATTGAGCTGAACAGGTTCCTTATTTCTGACAAGAAGAGGGGTTTATGGAGTTACCATGTACCAAACATCACCCATGCAGTTGGCCTCTCCAGGCCAGAGTTTAATCTCTTCCCCAACTTTTTTGGACACTTTGGTTTGTGTAAAATATGGTCATATGCTGAGAATCTCTGTTGTGACTGAGCTTGTGTTCCAATGACACATCATGTAGCAACTCATTTCACAAACTCAAAATGCTAAAAGATCAGAGCACAGATCTATGTATGGGAGAAACTTAAACTAACCTCTCTGCCAGAGGAGAGAGAGAGGTGGACAAATGTGTCCTGCAGGTAAAATGCCTGGTCACCCACTAGCCAAAGAAGTGATCTTGGATCTGCTCAGGATCCTACAACTAATGCAAAATTTGTGAATAAAAATAAATAACTGGTATTATCAAAGTCACATTTTTTTAAAGAGAAATACACCCAGCAGAGAAATCTCAAACTGGGGAAGTCAGAAGTGAAAGTCTCAAAATATTGAATGGGTAACAATGGTTCATAAATGCAATTAGGGCATTTTAAAGAGGAAAGTTACAATGATTAGATAATATTTCATTACTTCCATTACACAGGAGGGCTTTACAAGTCATGGAACAGATATATACATTGATTACTACAGCCCACTTTTCCATGTTTAACAGGCTCTCCTTACCAGATGGAGACCATCATCTAATTCAATACTGTTCAAATTGCAGCATATAAGAAGTGCTCCACTTTCTGGTCTTTCCTCATCCTTTTATCAAATGTCCAGGACAAGACACAGGGAAAACCCTGCACACCACATTTGCCTTGGGCAGACACTCCGGAAGGGATATCTGAAGCTCAAGAAAATTTCTCTCTTATCACCAATTGGTAACAAAATCAAGAAAATGACATTTCAGGGAATAAATCCCAGAGTTAAGGTAAAATTATAAAATATATTGTGTGCAGAAAAAAGAATACAAACTAACAAACAAACGAAAAAAAAAAAAAAACAGGGAATGAAGGTCCATCCAAATGAAGGGGACAAATATCCAGAAAATACCATTGATGAAGACCAGAATGTGGACATAAATAACAAGCCATGTTAAAAAAAAAATGTGATCTTAAAAAAAGGCGATGAATGAAAGTCCAGAGAAAGAACTAAAGGATACAAGGAAAACAGTGAATGAGCAACATGACAATCTTAATAAAGACAGAAATATTTTAAAATAACTCTACAGAACTACTAGAGTTTAAGACCAAATTACCAGAAATGAAAAATTCCCAGAATGATTTCAAGAGAAGATTGAAGCTGGGGAAGAAACAGTGAACTACAAGACAAGACACTTGAAGCAGGCTGAAGAGCAGAAAGAGAAAAGGAATTATTAAAAGTGAAAATAACCCTAGACATCTCTGGGACACCATCAAATTTACCTATATACGCATTATGAGTCCTAGAAGGAGAAGAATGAGAAAAGGCGTGATGTTGGGGAAAGTTGGGGGATGATGCATTCATCTAGTTTCTTGGCTATTTTATGTAAAAGAATTTAAGAATGTGATGTTTTTCTTAGGCCAGCAGTTTACTGAGAAATGGTAGAAAAGAATAGGATTATGCACCTGAACCTGAAGATGTGGGCTCCTCTAGGCAGAGAGAACATTTTGGGCTTGTGGGGCTATATTAATCTATAATTTACTCCTCTCTTTCATAATGTTGGGTGAGGGGCCTCAGCTATTTTCTGTTCCGATTGATTACCACATCTGTCAGTTCCCCAGGGGGGCTAATAGTGAGATCCCTTGAGGATATCTGTGTTTTCCCCTTGACCTCAAAAAAGATCTCATTCCAAACTCATTATAAATGAGGGTTTCATGGCCAGATTTTTGTGGAGTCGCTCTGGCAGCCTTCTTGGTGGTGGTCTTTCCCTCAGGGGTTTTGAGGTAGGGCTCCATGGCCATGTGTTTTGTGGCCATGTTTCTCTGCCAGGTCTTAGACTTGTCTTCCATTTTCCTAAACTAACCTGCCCCAGGAGAAGAAGGAATATTCAAAAAATAATGATTGAGAACTTCACAAACCTAGCAAAATATGTGTATATGCACATCCAAGAAAAAGATATAACACCTAAACTATTAAACATTAAGAAAATATACACAATCATATAGTAATCACACTATTGAATGCAAAGGATGAGAGCATTCTAAAATCTGAAAGAGAAAAGCAATATGTTATTTGAACGGGAGACCCAGTTACAGTGAATGTTGATTCACATCAGAAACCATGGAAGCAAGAAGGCAGTGCAATGACATATTAAAACACTGAAATTAAAAAAAGTACCAGCCAAAAATTTTATGTCCACAAAAACTGATTTAATATATGTTCTAGAGACTTAAATCTTCTGGCTGCTTATATGCTAGTTGGGCCCTGAATCTCAGGAGATTTGTACCACCTACTTACCAGTTCACTTTACTCACCCAGCACACCTAACAAAAAAACGATGATGTATAACACTCATTCCAAAAAACAGAAAGTGTTTACAATGGCTAGCAAAGACAGATCCCTCCATCTGTCCCATGGGATCCAAGACACCTCTTAATCCAAAAGACAGATGACATCACCATCCTAAAGTCCTCAAGATTGAGGAATGAAAAAACATAAGGGGAAGATGCAACTATGGACTAAAATAGACTTATTATTCTAGCAATGTAAGAACTTGTGACATTGGTGTAAAGGCAGTGGCCATCAGATGTTCTGAGGGGAGGGAGAGGGAAGAATTGTTGTAACATGGGACATTTTTGGGACATTGAAATTGTCCTGCATGACATAGCAGTGAGGGACACAGGCCATTATACTTTCTGTCAGAACCCATAAATTTGTGTGGTGCAAAGTGTAAACTATTATGTAAATTATAATCTATGGTTTTTAGCAATGCTTTAATATGTCTTCACCAATTGTAACAAATGTATCACATTAATGAAAGATGTTAATGGGGAAAAGTGGCGGAGGGGGAGGTGTGGGTTACAAGGGAATCCTCCTATATTTTTATGTAACATTTATTTAATCCAAAACTTCTTTCAAGTTAAAATTTTTTAAATATGAGGAGACATTAAGACATTCCCAGAATACAATAACTAAGGGAGTTCATCTCCATTAGAAATACCCTACAATATTAAAGGGAGTACTTCAGAGTAAAAAGATAAGATAATAGACAATGGTTTGAAGTTGTATAAAGAAATATCTGTGGTGAACATTACCATTTGGGTAATTATGAATGCCGGTAATATTGTAGTGTATTGTTTGGTATGAAACACCATATCTTCCTTCCTACAGGTTCTAAAATGCAAATGATTAAAAGTAAAGATAAACTTTTGGTTTTGGACATACAATGTGCAAAGGATAGAAGTGGAAACAGAGACAAAAAGTGGAGGGGCAGAGGGTAATGAGAAGAGTACATGTCCATGCTATTGAAGCTAAGTTGGTATCAAAATATATATGAGTGTTAGTTATATATTTAGGATGTTATATTTTAACCCCATGGTAATCACAAGGAAAATAGATGAAAAATGTATCCAGATAGAAAAAATAAGGCACTCAATATGTTACAAAACAAAAATTAAATTAATATAAAAGTGGACAGAAGAATTGAGAGGCAAAAAGTATAGGACTTACAAATGTTAAATAGCAAAAAAGGCAGAAGGAAGTTGTGCATTATCAGTAGTAACTTAAATATAAATAGATTAAATTCTCCAGTTAAAAGGCAAAGATTGGGAGAATGGATAAAAGTCATTACCCTATATGCTGTCTGCAAAAGCTCATTTGATATTCAATGACTCAATTAGGAAAGTGAAAGGATAGAAAAATGTAAAATACAAATAGTAACAAAAAGAGAACTGGGGTTTGTACACCAATAACAGATAAAATAAGTGTTAAATTAAAAAAAAACAAACAGCTACAAGGCCAAAGTCAATCATTATATTTTGATAAAGGGGGAATTCAACAGGAAGATACAACAAATATAAATATATAGTAACATAGCAGCAGAGCTCCAAGAGATATAAAGGAAGAAACTCATGCTTTATATTAAGAGCAAGAAACTTAATACACCACTTTTAAAAACTGATAAAACATATATTCAGAAGGTTGATAAGGAAATAGAATTCTTGAACAATTCTCTAAGACAAATAGACATAACAGACCATAAAGAACAAAGGTAGAAATCAAATAACAGTGGAGAAATGGGAAATTCAAAATTAAGTGGAAATTAAACAAAATATTCTTAAAGAATCAATGGGTTAAAGAGGATATTAAAAGAGAAATAAGGAAATATATTGAAGCAAATGAAAATGAATATACAACATATCAAAAGTTAGAGGATGCAGTGAAGGTAGTGCAGAGAGTGAAATCTGTAACTCTAAATGTTCATATTAAAAAAAGAAAAGACACTTCAAATGAGAGACATCATCTCAAAACTGGAAGCACTAGAAATAGAAGAGCTAAATGGAGTCAAAGTGAGTAGAAGAAAGAAAATAACAAAGATTATAGCTGAGATAAATGAAGTAAAGAACAAAAAATACAATAAAGTCAATGAAATTTGGCTTATTGAAATGATCGATAAATTTGGCACAACAAAAATAGCTAGGCTGACAAAAAAGGAAAGAGGTTCCCACTAATGAAAAAGAAAAATGAAAAATGGGGCCATTACTAATGACCAAGATGAAATAAAAAGGATATTATGTACAACTCTATGCCAGTAAATTTTATAACGTAGAAGTAGAAAAATTCTTAGAAATACTTCTACTAATTACATTGACTCAAGAAGAAAAAGAAGATCACAATAAACAAATTTCTACTAAGAGAAAGAATCAGTCATCAAAAACCTCCCAAGAAAAAAATATCCAGGACAGATGGACAGGGCAATTCTGCCAATCACTGCAGAAAAAAGTTAACTACAATTCTTCTCAAACTCTTCAAAAATTGAATAGGAGTGAACATCCCCTCATTCATTCTACAATGCCCACTGTCACCACTGTTATTCAACATGGCTCTGGAAATTCTTCCCAGAGTGATTAGGCTAGATAAAGAAATAAAAGTCTTCTCTATTGGAAGTGATAATATAATACTTCCCCTAACTGCAGATGACCTCGTTTTAAATACAGAAAACTCTAAACCAATATGCAAGAAATCTATTAGAGCTTATAAATGAATTCAGCCAAGTGGTGAGGTACAAGTTCAACACTGCAAAATCATTAAGATTCTATACACAAGAAATGGACAATTGTAAAAAGCAATCAAGAAAATTTCCTTTAAAATAGCAACTAAAAATCAAAAATCAATGAATAAATCTAACCAAAAAAGTAAAGAACTTATATATGGAAAACTAAAAACCATCGCTAAAAGAAATCAAAGAAGATGTACATAAAATGAAGGACATTCTGAAATACTAAGTTCTCAATTCTACCCAAAGAATTTAGATTATATGAAATCTCAGTCAAAATTGAATCCTCTTTACAGAAATGGAAAAGCCAATCATAATATTTATATATAAATGCACATAGCTTAAATCATCTTGAAAAAACAGGAACAAATTTGTAAGACTCACACTTCCTGATTTTAAACTTAGTACCAAAACTTAACAAAACCCCGTGGTATTAGCACTAGGAGATATATATATACCAATGGAATCAAATTGAGAATTCAGAAATAGACCTCAGATCTATGAGGAAAAAGATGTCAGGTCAACTGGGAAAGAATACTATCTTCAACACATTATGGGATGATTGGTTATCCTTATGCAAAGTAATAAAGATTGGGGCTTACATCACACTATATACAAAAATCAATTCAAAATGGATCAGAGACCTAAAGATAAGAGCCAAAGCTATAATTTCCTAGAAGAAAATATAGGGAAGGGTCTTCAGGACCTTCTGTTAGGCAAATAATTTTTTAGCATTTTCAACAAAAGTATCAGCAAAAAAAAGATCAAAGAACATGAATACGCTTTCAACACAATTAAAAACCTTTGTGCATTAAAAGATTTAATCATAAATATTAAAAAGTAACCTACAGAAATGGAGAAAATGTTTGGAAACCATTCATTCTATAAAGGTTTGATATGTGGAATATATAAAGAAATTCTGAAAACATAAAAAAAAAACAAATAAAAATGGTCAAAAGACTTGAATAGAAATTTTTTGAAAGAAGATAAATGACCAAGAAGCACAAGAAAATATTATAATCAACAATAACCTTTAAGGAAATACAAATAACTAGCCTAATGATATGCAATTTCAAACACTAGAATGTTCATTATTTTAAAATATTGGAAGTAAAAAATATTAAAGAGGATTTATAGAAATGGGAACACTTTATTTTTCATGGTCTAGTAAAATGTTGCAATCACTGTGGAAAAAAGTTTGACAGTTCATAAGAAAGTAAAGTATAGAATACCCATATGACCTTGCAGTCCCACATCTAAATGTATACACAAAAAATTTTAAATGAGGCACTCAGATAATTTCACATCAATATTCATAGGACATTATCCACAATTGCCATAAGATTGAAGCAGCCTAAGCGTACATCAGTATATGAATGGATAAACAAAGTGTTGTATATAGATACAATGTAATAATTTTCAGTCATAAAATGGAATGAAGTTCTGATATATGTGACAACATGGATGAACCATGAAGACCTCATGTTGATTGATAAGCCAGACACAAAAAGCCAGATGCATTATCTTGCTGATATGAAACAATTAGAATAATGAAATTCATAGAGTCAGAAAGAAAAATTTAGGTTAACTGTGGTCAGGTTGGTGGTAAGGAATAAGAAGTTAATGCTTAATTTGAATAAAGTCTCTGTTTTCTGTTAATGGGAGCATTTCTTTGAAACACTTTATTCATTGTATGTTTGTCCCCAAAGCCATATGTGATTTTTAAAAAAATTTTAAATATGTTTTTTACAGAAGTCATGAACTTACAAAATAAACATGCACATGTGTGGAATTCCCATACAACATCCCTTTACCAACACACCAAACCATTGTGGAAAATTTGTTACAGATTATGAGATAATATCACCAGACTATTACTATAAACAATCGTCCATAGTGCAAATTTGGCATATTTTTCTATATCTTCCTATTATTAACAGAAAGTATCTTTGGCATTGATTCATTTTGATCATGGGTGGTGGTGATGGGAATATTGAGAATAAAATTAATACCACTGATTTGTATATTTTAACGTGGTTCAAGGGAAATTTTAGTCTGCATTTATGATACTAGAATAAAAATTAAAAATAGCACCTGGACTGTAGAAAACAAACAGTGGCTCATAATGGAAAATATGATCTATAGTTAATAGTACAATTCTAGTAATACATAGTTATCAATTGTAATGAAGTTATAACACTAATATAAAATAATAATAATAGGGAAATTTTGTTATGAAAATTATGTGTATGGAAACTGTATTTTCTGCATGCTTTTTATGTTAACCTAAAACTCCTGAAATAAAAAAAAAGTTACATACTAATTATAGCAATCACATTTATTTGTTTGCAACTTGCAAAAATACTGTTCCTAAACCATTCCATCCTCTCACTTTATGTTGTAATTGTAAAAATTATATCTTCAAATGTTCTATGTCTAAAATGGTAGATTTACATTATTCGTTATGGATTTACATTTTAGAACATGAACAAATACAATACAATATTAGCGGTGTTATAATTACCCATATGATTTCCTCTGCATAACTCTACAATAGATATTTACTTCCTTATGCTCCTTCAATCAACTTTCAATTGGCATTTCCTTTCAGTCTGAAAATCTCCCTTAACCATTCCATTTAATAAATCAAGTGTAAACAAACACTCTCAGATTTTTTTAATCTGGGAGTTTCTCTTTTTCTCATTTATTTTTGAAAAATAGTCTCTGTAAAAATACTTTTGGTTGATATTTCTTTTTGTAAGCAAATAATATGTTTTATCCATTGCTTTCTTGTCTCCATTGTTTCTGATGAGAAATCTGCACCTAATTTTATTGGGGCTTTCTTTTCCACAACACATTAATTTTCTCTTACAGCTTTCAGTCTCTTCTTGTCTTTGGCTTTTGACAGTTTTACTAAATTTTATCTGGGCATGCTTCTCTTTATGTTTATGCTGTTTGGTGTTCATTAGGTTTCTTTGAAATCTATATTCAGTACTTTAATTAAAATTGATAATCTTTCTGTCACTATTTCTTTGCATATTCTTTCTTCCTTTTTTTCTATTCTCCTTCTGGCACTCACATAATTTGTATATTGCTATGTGTAATCGTATCCCACTAATATCTTAATGCCTATTTGCTTTATTCTTCCTTTTGTTCTCTGCTCCTGAGCCTATCATTTCAATCATCTTGTCTTTGAGTTAACTGATTCTTTCTTCTTCTAATTATAATGGGCTGTTGAAATATTCTACAGAATATTTCATTTGAATTGTTATGGTCTTCACCTCCAGTATTTCTAACAAATTCCTTTGTAAAGTATTTTTGAGACTATATTGTTCATACATAATTTTAATTATATACTGTAGTTCTTTCTCATATATTACTTTAGCTCTATGAGCCTATGATGATCAATTTTTTAATGCCTTTCATTGATATATCCAAAGTCTGGTTTTCCCCATTGATGGTTTCTGAATTTCTAACTTGTTCTTTTACATGGGTCATAACTTTTTGTTTCTTTGTCTTGTAGTATTTTGCTACACATGGCACATTTTAATATTTTAAGAAATTACTCTCTTAATTTACTCTGAACTATGAGTTCTTTAAGTTTGTATTCAGTTACTACTAAAAGAGAGATTTCCTTCACTTCCAGGAACCAATAAAGCAAACAAAAAAGTGCAAAAATCAACTTTCACAATTCTTACAAATTGGTTCTCTTTTGGCTGGTGTTTCAGAGTTTATCACTTCCATAGGAATTTGATGTACTGCTATTTCATATCTGCAAAAAGGCAGCTACAATTTTATAGTTTTTGAGTTGAATGTGTAGATCATTTGTGTAATATTGGTATCCTAGCAATACTGTCTTGCTATCCATAAGCACGTGATATCTTTACTTTATTTGGGTGTTATTTTATTTTTTTATCAACATTTGTAGTTTTTAGGTATATGATTTCTCATCTCCTTGATTTGATTTATTCCTTGATATTTTGTTCTTTTAGATGCTATTGAAAATTGAATTGTTTCCTTGGTAAAATTTTCAGATTGTTCTTGCTGGTTGATAGAACGATTATATATATCGTATATATATATATATAACATGCATGTGGATGTTTTACACTACAAAGTTGCTGAATTCTTTTATTAGCTTTTCTATCTTCCTTGTGGGTCCTTTGCAGTATATAGTAACTGGTACTTTGTGACTATAGATAGCTATAATTTTCCTTGCCAATTTGGAAGTATACTTTTTTTCTTGCCTAATTCCTATGGTAAAAGCTTCCAGTACAATGTTGAAAATAAATGTGGTGAAAGTATGCATTCTTGTCTCATAACAAATGTTAGGGAAAAACTTTCAGTCTTTTATCATTGTGTATGACTTCAGCTATCTTTTTTTTTTTTAATGCACTTTATTCACAAGTAGGTTGAAAGAGAAAGGATGGAAAAATGAAATCACTAGTTATTGAAAAAAGGTGTTAATAATTCAAGAAGATAAAACAATTAAAAACAAATTGCCTTTACCCTCAGTCTTCTCTCTTATTGTGTGTAATCTCAAGAACTGTGCCAAGCAGACATTGGGATAAACAGAGACTACCTTGCTTCCTTCCCCAGTAAGCCTGGTGCTTCCCTGGATTGACCTCATGTGTAATTATTAAAGAGGTGTTTTTAAAATATGCAAAGAAAAAGAAAGCAACAATATTCATCCCCTGATGAAATCACTATATTATGCATTTCCTAGATTATTTTCTAGTTTCCTTTTAATTGGCTTTTAATTGGTTGAAAATTGCTCTTAATAGCATAAATAAAAGAATGCTCTTTTACAAATTGCTAAGAATATGGTGATATCAGTGAAAATTACAACCAATGTAACTTATGGATGATATTTGACAGTAATATTATAATATTTTGCATCAATGGCAACAAGATATTATTTCATACTAAGGGCCAATAATAGGGAGAGTGTGAAGGGTTATGGGATTTCATATTTTGGAACAATGAAAATGTTCTAAAATTGAGGTGATGACAGCACAATTTGGTGATAAAAATGAGAGACACTGAATGTGCACTTTGGACTGTACAAAGCATTGGATGTTATAACTCAGAGTATCCAGTGGTGGATGATAGACTGTGGTTAGCAGGACAAAGATGAGAATATTTTCTCATAATCAATCAGAAATATATAATACTAATATATAATGTTAATAATTGGGTGGCTTGGGGGTAAATACAACAAATGTAAGTTATGGGCTATAGTTACTAGTAACATTTTGGCAATGTTCTTTCCTGGTTTGTAACAAATGTTTCAACTATACTAGGTGTTGGAGCCCTGTATGATGATAGGAAAATTTGTTTTGTAAATTCACGAATTTTGTTACATATTTTTTGTTTATATATGTTCATGTAAGAATGGTATACTTCAATAAAATTTTATCAAAATCCTGGGAAAAAAATAGCAACAAATATATGAAGAAATTATTGACAGATGTAATGGGTGAAACAAATGATTCTACATTAATAATAACAGATTTTAATACACAATTATCAGTCAATTTTCAATGATGGATAGAATATATAGAAAACAGATGTATAAGGAAATAGGAGACTAAAGTAGTATATATATGCAGGATAATTTTAAAACATCTGAGTACATATTCTTCTCAAGTCCATGAGGATCATTTTCTAGAATAGAAGATATATCAAACGAAAAAAACAAATCTCTAAAAGTTTAAAAACATCAAAATCATAGAAAGTTTCTTGAAACAGCACGATGGAATAAATCTAGAAATCAAGTACAGAAGAGAACAGGAAAATTCACAATTAGGTTGAAATTAAACAGTTCATAATTTTAAATTAGAGAAATGAGTTTACAAAACAATCATGCATACCACAGATGGATCAAATCTATTGCTCCACCACCACATTACATTGCTGTGAAATATTTATTACAAATGATGAAAGAACATTGTCATAATACAACTGCTATTTATACAACATAGCTTATATTAAGTATATTTTCCCAGAAATCATCATATTAATAACCCCATGTGTTACTGTTGTATATCTGTTATATTTCCTGAGAGAACTTTCTGAAATATTTACTGTTAACCAAAGTCCATCATCCACAACAGTGTGTACTGTGTTTTAAAGACTCCTGCCTTGTACAATCTATTCAAAGTTCACGTTAAGTGACTTTCAATTCCATCAAAATGATGTGCTAATATCACCTCTGTTCATTTTAGAATGTCTTATCATTAAAAAGGAAGGCTGCCATAACAATTTATATCCCCATTTGTTGATCTTTAGCATTGATATAGTACCTTTTTTACCTATGTTGCTAAAATACTATAATATTACTGTTAAATGTGGTCTATATGTTTTCACATATATCACCATAATCTTAACAACTTGTAATAAAGGAACATTCTTGCATTTGTGCTATCAACCACAATCATCATCCATGACTGAAATCACCTTATTATACAGTCCTTAGATTGCCTTCTAGGTGTCTTTCAATCAGCATTAACTTCCTTATACTACTATTTTCAGCTATTTTCACCTGTATAAATCAATAGTGTTAGTTAACTTACTGTAATTTGTTACCATCAACTCAATTCATTTCTAAACATTTAAATCAACCTTATTAAACACTCTACATACATTCAGCATCAGCTACCCTTTCTCAAACAAAATTCCATCTCCTAGTAACTTATACAATATAGTTTAAATCCTTAAATTTCCACATTATATTTAGTTCATATTTATGAGGCCATACAATATTTGTCCTTTTGTGTACTGGCTTATTTCCCTCAACATAATATTCACAAGTTTCATCCATTTGTTATGTGCACCCCATGTTAAAATCATACAGCTAAATACTATTCCATCACATGTACATACCACATTTTGTTTATTCATTCATCAGTTGATGGAAACATGGGTTGTTTCCATCTATGAGCAATAGTGAATAGTATCACTATGAAAATTTTTGAGAAAATATCTGCATATGTACATTCTCTAAGTTCTTCTGAACATGTTCTTAGTAAAGGATTGCCAGAAATAAGCATTTCTATATATAGTTTCTTGAAGAACTGCCGAAACATCTTCCAAAGATGCTGCAATATTTTACATTCTAACCATTAGTGAAGGGGTGTCCCTAATTCTCCACATCTTCTCCAATACTTGTAGTTTTCCTTAAAATAAAAGGCCATTCTGTAAGATGTGAAATATCTGTGATGCTTATATTAATGTATCAACTTGGCCAAGTAATGGGGCTTGGTTGTTTTATCAATCAAGCACTGGGCCAATTTTATACAAGGGAATTTCTTGGACTTTAATAATCAGTGATTTGATTGCATAGGGACTGATTTAATCTATAATCAATTGAGGAAATTACTGTCAACAATGAGTGATGTCTCAGGCAATTAGTTGTAGGCCTTAAAAGGAGAAGTGATTTCAACTTTCAGAGAGAGAAATCCCATTGCTACTTCAGCCAGACAACATTTCTTAGGGAATTCAGCAAGGAATTTCATTGCAGTCACAGGATTACAACTTACCTATGGAATTTGGACTTGTAAATCCTCATGATCACATGAGAAATTTTATAAAATCTCATACTATTTACAGATATCTCCTGTCAGTTTTGTTTACTGAGAGAACCCTGACTTATACAGCTTGGTACTGGGAGAGGTTCTTGAGAAACAGATTCTTAAAAATGGGATTTCTGAATAGGTTCTAGGATTTTTGTAATGTTTTCTCTTCTCTGAGTAGATTAAAGGGCAGTAATGACTTTGTTTCCAATAACCAAAAGGCCACTGACATT
>JAQZBX010046976.1:0-20612 GCA_029593785.1 Cabassous unicinctus | reverse complement strand
AGTGTATATAAAATAGAGCTGTTTTCAGGGCTAAATAAAGTAATGTATTCATAACTCCGAGCACAGGGCAGGTATAAAATTGAAGAGTGCTCTCCCCTCATGCCCTTTTCGGGCTCTCCGGATGCATCTTGTCTGTGAAGCCCTGACCAGTTGCCCTGGAACTTACCCTGGGCTTTTTCTCAAAGTCCCAGTTCCTGTCTGCCTCTTCTAGAATGAGGCTTGGGAAGAAAGTGTTTGAAGCTGATGCCTCCCGAAAAAACTATTTCTGCCCTTTTTGTTTCCTGCTCACTGGGCTGCGGGGGCTGCGGAGGCTGCGGGGGCTGCGGGGGCTGCGGCGGCGCCATGTGGGTTTAATGAGAACTTGCACTTCATAGGCTGTAGCTCATACTATAGGCTGCGAGAAGACTGGCCTGACCATAGGGGCTGTCTAAACTCCAAGCGAGCGAGTGGGCGGAAACGGCAGCTCGGAACCTTTCTACCCGGGAAGCCTTCATCACTGCCCAGGGGTCTTGCCCCCCAGTGGCTGGGGGCTGGGCGGGAGGCGACAGGAGCGGAGCCTTGGAGGGGAGGGGGTGGCTGGTGCAGGGTGGGGTGGTACTCCCCAGCAATGGCCTCCCTAGCACTAGGGTAGGCAAAGGGGAAGGGAGGGGTCTTCCTTCTATGGAGGGTATCAGCCCACCCAGCCCAACCCCAAAACCAAAAACACAGCAAGATCAAATGGGACGAATGTAGAATGAGGTTCCAAGGCTATAAAAGAATTTTTTAACCTTATGAGAGGAAAATAAAGCTCATTAATTGCACCCCAGGACCTAGGTCCAGGGCCCCTGGAGCTAGGAAGGGGCCGCGGAGGCTGGACCCCAGTCTCATTCTCTCCCCAATACGGAGAGACCATGGGGCGCCACCACCTGCTCAGGGGGCCCCCAGTCTGGGCATGGAAATGGGGGGCTTGGAGAAATGCTCTCAGGGCAAGGTGAGGTGCCCAGGAGGTGTCCACCGCTGTCCTGAGTGGTCTTCAGGCCACTCCCGAGCCAGGACTGGGAGGAGAGATGGCGGCTCAGGCCTTGAGAACCCCACAGACCACCCCAGCTCACAGGCTTCTCCCCAGAGGCTATGTCTCCCCTGGCCACGTCCACTGGGGGCTTCCGGGAGGTAGGGAGAAGAAGGGGTGTCACTGTTGTCTTCTACCCATAGACGGGAGAGGAGAGGTGCACACTAGCAGGCCAAGGACAGGATCTTGGACATACTCCCCGGGGGAGGAGCCCCTGCAGGCCACCAGCTCTGCCGGGCAGAACTGACAGAGCCCCGTGCAGATGGCTGTGTCAGGGAGCTCGCCTACCCAGCCAGCCTGGGCATGTGCTGCCACCTGGACAGACCCTTTCCTTTTTAGTAGCACCACCCAGGACAACTCTGCACACAGAAGCTGAGCAGCTCCTTAGTCTCCTTGCTGAGGAAATGGAGCCCAGATGGTGTAGGTAAGGGTGGAGGGGTGGGGCTCTTAGTGGACACAGCCACCTGGAGCCCAGCACCTGCTGTGGCTGGCCACAAATGCTGGCTGAAGAGGTGCTGCCAACTGTGCAGTGAGGTGCTCCCTCCCTTCCCCTGCCTCCCTCCCTCCCTCCTCCCTCTCTTTCTCTTTCTCCTATTCTTGGCCTGTTCACATGAAATTTTTTATTTAACTTGGACCCCTGGTCTAAAAGGAAAAGCTCAGGCTCTAACAGATTTGCAGACGCGAATCACATGCCCTCGAGTCGTTCTTGCTCAGGACAGGGGACCCCAGGAAGCAACCACCACCCGTGAGCACAGCTCTAGGTCACCGAGGTCACAGATAACTGTTTTTCTTTGGTCCCATCCAGGCTCGGTGGTCCTTGTTCCTAGAGAAAAGACCCTCTGGCCTTTCCTCCTCCCTGGTCGCTCGTATTTACGAACCCTAAGTTCCAGGTGGCACCAAAAGGCTGCCTGCGTCACTTCACACCACACACGGCTCAATGACCTAGCGACTTTTTCCTGAAATCAAGGGTTTCCGTGGTGCTTTGGCCTGAGAGCAGTGGGTTGGGGGAGGAGAGAAGGGGGCGGTGGCCAGGGAGACTTATCTCTGTTTTCCTTGGTCGTAGAGTGGGGCCATTGGAAGGGTCAGTCACAAAGCACGCTGGACAGCCGTGACGGGTTATTTTCAGTGGTGAGAGAGGACGGGCTTCCAAAGATAGCTCTTACCCCCATTCTCTGCCATGCAAGTCCAGACCTGCGGGCGGCTGGCAACCTGGGTGAGGGCTCCGGAGCCAGCACAAACAAGCCTGCGCTCAGCACCCTTCCACGCCACGCTCCTGGGGCCCGCGGCTCTGGGTCTGGACCTCGGCTCTTCCAATGCGCCTGCACAGGAAACCCGTTTCCTTTCCTCCTGCGTCTCTCTCCCCGCTCCTGACCTCTCCTCCACCCAGGGACTTTGCCAGCTTCCTGGCTCCGCCTGAGGGAGTGGACGCCCCTGCCGGGCCAGGCCGTGCGCTCCCCGCACTGTGCCCGCTCCACCCCGCGGGCGGCCGCAGCCCTGGGAGGCGTGGTTCCCGCAGGAGGCCCGCATGCTGCAGGCCTGCGGCTGGAGCCCTTTCTCAGGGGCCCGCCGCCCTCTCCGCGTCCTGCTGCCAGGAGAGGCGCTGGCTCCCTCACCCGCAGAGCCGTGGGGCCTTTCACCAGCGGCGCAGAGGGTGCTCCCCACTCTCTGGGTGCTCAGGACCAGCAGAGACGGGCAGAGACGCTTGGCGGCGCTTGTGGGGATCCAGCCAGAGGAGCCCCGACTTCTTTGCTTCGTGGAAAGGCTGCTTTTTGGGGTCTCGGCACGACGGCCCTGGGAGGCAGATCCTAGGGCTCTGTGCAGTGAACTTTTTATTGGGGGAGAGGAGGGAGCAGACCCCGGAGCCGTGGCCACGCTGCCTGGCTGAGAAACTGATCCCAGCATGTCTCAGGGCAGAGCGGTGGGTCTGGGAGGAGGACGGAGGGCGGCCTGGGGACTTGCCTCCCCCCGCTGGGGCACCTGCACGCGTCTGACCACCGACCGCCACACTGGGGACGGGCGCGTGACCCCTGAACCCCGCGAACCAGGTCTGCCGGCGCTGCCGCGAGGTGGCTTCGGCGCCCCCTGGGGCCGCATAACGCCCAGTCGCTGTCAGGCTGCTGTGCAGGGAAGGACGCTCCCCAGGCAGGCGGCCTCGCGGGAGCCTCTGGTGTTTTTATTCCGGCTAGAGGGGAAGAGGGGTGGTCTCCATCATTCGAAAGGGGGGAGCCATTGGGCCAATGTCCAAGAAGACTGCGAGGTCCGGGGGCAGGGCCTGGACACAAGCGAAGCTCAGGGCCTGGTGTGAGGCAGGGATGGTCCACACACTGCCCACAGCCTGACAGTGGACAGCAGGAACAGGCCACACACTGCCCACAGCCTGACGGTGGACTGCAGGGATGGTCCACACACTGCCCACGGCCTGACGGACAGCAGGGACGGGCCACACACCGTCCACGGCCTGACGGTGGACAGCAGGGACGGGCCACACACCGCCCACGGCCTGACGGTGGACTGCAGGGATGGGCCACGCACTGCCCACGGCCTGACAGTGGACAGCAGGGATGGGCTACGCACACTGCCCATGGCCTGACGGTGGACACCAGGGATGGGCAATGCACACCGCCCACGGCCTGGGAGTGAACAGCAGGGATGGTCCACACACTGCCCATGGCCTGAAAGTGGACAGCAGGGACAGGCCACGCACTGCCCATGGCCTGACGGTGGACAGCAGGGATGGGCCATGGACACGGCCTGACGGTGGACAGCAGGGACAGGCCACGCACTGCCCGTGGCCTGATGGTGGAAAGCAGGGATGGGCCATGCACTGTCCATGGCCTGACGGTGGACAGCAGGTGGCTGCAGGGCCAGGCCCAGTGTCCATTTTAGCTTCAGCCACAAGTTTGGATATGTGATTTTTTTTTTTTTTTTGCTACAGCTCAGTTGAAAACTATCCCTTCAGACTTCCACTGTGATGTCTTCTTTGATCCATGAGTTATTTAGCAGTGTACTTTAGACTCTCCAAACACGGGGAAAGAAAGGGGAGGCGCCGGTTTCCTTTGTGAGCCAGAGACACGGGACACGAGGCGCCATAGACGTTTGTGGGATGAAGGGACGGCGCAGTCTGCCTTGATGGTGCCAAGGGGGTGGGAGGCGACCTTTATCAGGTGCCTGGGGGGTGCCAGGCCTGGGCTGGGCGTATTGACCGTCCGTCACCGATCACCGTCGCGTCCCCACTGGGCGGGCGTAAAGCACAGTGTCCAGAGCATGCATCCGAGCCAGATGAAAGCCCAGCTTCACAGCTTCTTTCCTAGGCAATCACCACTAGCGTCTTAGTCCTTAGTTCCCCTCAGTTGTACAAAGAGAATAAAGACCCCACTGCTGGGGGACATCCAGCTAGTTAAAGGATACCTATGAAAGCACTTAGAAGTGCTAATACTTCCCTCCATAAGAAAGGAGAGGCAGCTCGGGCATTAGCTGGCAGAGCTGGCTCAGAGGAAACCTCCAGCCTCCAGCCCTCCTCCCCGCCTCCCCCTCGGGCCTGCCCTGTCGCCCCAGACACCCCCGCAGCCTCTGTGTCTGTTGGTTGACAAAGTGAACACGTCTCACTGCAGACTCGGTGGCACCTCCTCTTTTTATTCCCGTGTTTGGCTTTTAAAAAATATGCTCCTAAATAATTCATAGACCAAAGAAGAAATCATAATGCAAATTAGAAGAGATTTTTAAACTGAACTGTAAAAAAGAAAACACATGTTAAAACTTGCAGATGCAGCAAATTCATAGAGATGGAAAGCAGATTAGAGGTTACCATGGCCCAGGGAGGAGGAGAATGGAGTTATTGCTTTATGGGTGCAGAGTTTCAATTTGGGGTGATGGAAAAATTTTGGTAATAGATGGTGGTGATAGCAGCCCACATTATAAAGGTAATTAATGACACTGAACTGTAAACTTAAAAATAGTTAAAATGTCAAATTTTATGTAATATATATGCTATTACAATAAAAATATTTAAAAATAAAATAAATAAGGCAGTATTGGGATATAAAACTTATGGATGCAACTAAAGAGGTACACTTAGATAGAAAGCTGTTTTTTTAAATGTTTGTTTTAGAAGAGGAGGAAGGATGGAACTAATGAGCTGAGGATCCAACTTAAGACGTTATGAAAGTTAACAGAAAAATAAATCCAAAGAAGTAGAAGGAAGGAAATAAAGATAAAAGCAGAAATTCAAAATCTAAGAAATACTATATAATAGAGGGGCTCAATCCAGCTAAAATTGGATACTTTGAAGTATTGCTAATAGTCAAACCACTGGCAAGATTAATTTAAAAAGGCAAAAAGCAAAATTAAATAATATTAGAAAAGAAAGGGGGCACAACTACAGATGCAGGAGAAATGAGAGAGATAAGAGATGTACTAGTCAGGGTTCTCTAGGGAAGCAGAACTGGCAGGGGATATCTGTAAACATTAGATTTTCCTAAGAATTGTTTCATGTGACTGGGGCTGCACAAGTCCAAATTCTGTAGGACAGGCCGCAGGCTGGGGACTAGAATGGTTTTTGATGAGTTCCCCAGGAGAAGCTGGCTGGCTGAGGCAGAGGTGGAAATTCTCTCTTCTGCCTGTTGACATCAGCACTTCTTTTAAGGCTGTCAACTGATTGGATGGGACGCCTCCCATTGCTGACGGCAGACTTCCCAGTTGATGGTAGCTGTGATCAGCCATGGATGCAGTCAATTTACTGATAATTTAAGTCCACAAAATGTTCTCACAGGTACAATCAGGCCTGTGCTTTCTTGACCAAACAACTGGACACCAAAACCTGGCCACGTTGACACATGAACTTAACCATCACAAGAGATTGTTGTAAAGAACTTTTTTATAGTGAAGTAGAAAGCAGATGTGAAATGGCTAAGTTTCTATAAAAATACAACTTACCAAAATGGACTCAAGAAGAAATAGAAAATATAAATATTCTCTAATTCTTGAAAAAATTGAATTAGAATAGATTAGATCTTGATGGTTTTGAAGTCAAGTTCTATCAACACTCAAATAATAGATAATTCCAATCTTATGCAAACTTTCAGAGGATAGAAAAATAGGGAATGCTACTCAATTAATTTAATGATGCTAATATAACTTTGATTCCAAAACCAGGCAAAGACAGTAAAGGAAAGGAAAATTATAGACTGATCTCACTCATGAACTTATTTGCAAAAGCGTAAACAGAAAATCATCATGCCAAATTCAGGAAGATATCATAATGACCAAGTTGGGTTTATCCCATGAATGCAAGGAAATCATTTAACGTAACCCTCTACATTAAAAGAGGAAGGAATGAAGACCGTGGGGTCACCTCCGTAGACACAGGGGAGGCGGCTGACAAAAGCACTGCTCCGCTCAAGATGACAAGCTCTTGGCAAACTAGCAATGGAAAGGAACTTCCTTCTCCTGATAAAAAGCATCTCTAAAATGACAAAACCAGGGTCCATCTCTCTCCCCTTCTATTCAATATCTAATAGAAGTCCTAGCCGGTGCAGTAACTTCAGAAAAAGAAATAAAAGGTCTAAGGATTGGAATGGAAGAAACAAAACACTCTATATAAGATGACCTAGGCTGAAAAAAGTAAAAGAATCTAATAAATTATAGAAGTAATACAAGCATTTGGAAAGGTTCTGGATATAAAGGCAAAATACAAAACATGCTATTTATCAAACAAAAATATTACGTGTCTAAGGATAGCTCTAACAAGCGACGTACAAGAGCTTCATGGAGAAAAGCTTAAAACTTGATTGAAAGCTATTAGGGAAGACCTGAAAAAACAGCCAGCATATCACGTTTATGGACAGGAAAATTTGATATCATAAAGACATAAATTCTCCACAAATTGATCCACAGATTCACTGCAATTTTAATTCACAAAATTTGATAAGATGATTCTAAAATTTATATGCAAAAACAAAAACAAAAAACAAAAATAGCCTACATATTCCTGAAGAAAACCAAGGTGGGGAGAGTTGCCGTTCGAGGTGTCGAGATTTATTCTGGTGCTATAGTAATAAGGGCAGGGCGATGTTGGCTTGGGACAGACGAATAGAACAAAAGGTAGCACAGAGACCCGAGAAGCAGACCCACAGCCAAACGGAACCCCATCTACAGCAGAGTGGGCCCTGCAGGGCAGAGGGGTGGCTGGATTACTAAACACCTCACTGCTTTCCATGTGGGAAACAAAATTAGATTTCTATCCCACACCATACGCAAAAATCAGTTCAAATTGGAATAAAACATCAAGTGCAACTTTTATAAACAATATAGGAAAGACATTTTATGATCCAGGGGTAGAGAAGTGTTTCTTAAATAAAAATCACAGAAAGCACAAACACTGAAAAAAAAATTTTGGTGAATTCATCCCTGTTTAAATTAAGAACTTCTGTTCATCAAAAGACACTATAAAGAGAGTGGAAAACAAGCCAAAAGCTGGGATAAGATATTTGTAACTCATACACGCTACAAAGCACTAGTATCTAGTATAAAAAGAAGTTCTACAATCCTAAGAATGCAACATACAACTCAGTTTAAAAAGCGGATGAAGGAGCAAGAAGGAAGAACAGGCATTACACAGAAGAGGAAACTGAAATGGTTCATAAAGTAAAAGCATTTCATTTACCAAATACTGGGCTGATAAGGAAGGTAAGAGTATGTATACGGCAAAGCCAATTAACAAACATAGTTCAAAGATAACATATCAAGAATTTTTCAGAAGCATATTATGCAGTTATAGAGCTTAGCACAGAAAAGCTAAAAGCAAACAGTTGAAGGGATTTGCTCCTGGGGAGTGGGACTGAGAGTAAGGTGCAGACCCAAGTTCTTCCAGATTCTTCTAGACACATGTGCATGGGAAGCCAATGTGGCTCAAGCAGTTGAGCGCCCACCTCCCACATGGGAGGTCCCGGGTTCGGTTCCCAGTGTCTCCTAAAGAAAAATAGGGAACAAGCAAAAGCAATAAGCAGACAATGAACAAAAAACAATGAACAGACAATGAGCAAAAAACGACAACAACAAAAAACAAACGAACAAAAACAAATGAGCAGACAATGAACAAAAACAAATGAACAAACAATGAGCAAACAGATGAGGTAGCCAACTCAGAGGAGCCGATAAAAAAACAACAAAAACCAAAAAATCATGTGCATGTGTTACTTAAAAATAAAAGAAAATAGAATAAAAAACATTCCATTTAAAACAGCGGCAAAATATTAAATACTCCAGAGCAAATGCACACAAAAACAGGCAGCACTGACATACTAGTATATCTACAAAATTTTACCAAGGGACGTAAAAGAAGAATTTAACAGATGAACGGAGTTCCGGGACGGGAAGAAAAGCTTGTAAGGATGCCAGGTTTCCTCGAATTAATCTATAAATCTAACACCTCTCCCATCAAGAAACAAAAACTAATTTCTTTAGACCTCAATAAAATGATCTGAAGGTCCTTCAGAAGAATATCAGGAAAGAACCAGGAAAGAATAGCTAAGAAAAAGCGTCGAGTTATGAAGATTTTGTTTATCCTGCAAGCTACGATAAATTATCAAAATTCAGTCATTTATGCACTTTGTTCCTGAAACAATGGTAGAGAGGTCAATGGAGCAGAATCATGTGATCAAGTGAGCTCATCAGAGGACACGAGCAGTGACATTCATATATGTGGAGGAAAATACTTAGTTTTGGGACATGGGTTTATTTGGGAACAATGTTAAAGCCTTACTTCACACAATATATTGTTAAGTGGAAAGAAAGTTGTGAAATAATTTGTTAAGTATAACCCTGTTTTTATAAGAATAACTAAAATTAAATTTGCATACACACACACACACAACCCTCTAAAGCAGGGAGGGTTTCTTAACCAGGGGTCCACGGACATCTGTGGAAGGATTCCAGGGGGTCCGTGAGCTTGAATTGAAAAAAAAAAATTAACTTATTATCTTTATTTTCTCTGAACTCCGATGTGAGTGTCATAAAACTATCTGCTGCTCCATTCTGAGAAGCGGTCTGTGGCTTTCACCTGACGGCAAAGGGGTCCATGGAACAACAAAAAAAAGTTAAGAACACCTGCTCTAAGGAATCTAAGGAATAAATCAGATTGACACTGGTTATCTGTGAGTAATGGCCATGAGTGGTTTTATTTTCTAGCCTTTGTTTATCAGTATTTTCTAATGTGTTATGAAAAGAAACTTGATTTTTAAAACTTTGGTTCGCTCTTTCAGGAAATAGAAAGTACACCTAAACTGAAGTAGACCAAGACTTTTTAAAACATTGGAAATCTCTGGAATTCTGCCACTTCTACTTATTTTCCATTTGTGCAGCAAAGACATTAAACATGAAATTGTGGTCCCCTGATTTATTTATCTACTTAAAAAAAATACTTGTACTGAATTACTTTAAGCAATTAACAACAAAAGCACAATGGGCTTCCATGCAGAACAATAATAGACCATGCTTCGTTACATAGAGATTTATTTATTCAAGACAGCCCATTCCTCAACCACGTCGGACCACCCAGCATACTGCAGCTGGCCATACACACATGTTCTTTCCACCACTTTTTCTAAATTGCTCCATGTTTTTACGAAGCCGTTCTTTTCAGTGAAAATTTTCCATGCTTGGTCCTCTACCAAAGGTGATTTCATTTGGGAAAAATTGAAAAAATGTATATCTAGAATGTTCAGTCATTTTTGAAGTTATATAAGGAGGAAGAAAAACCCAGTCTTTATTTGAAAACCGATTTAAAAGGCTTTTCTTCTCACACACAGTAACTCTAAGTGGCTTGTTTGGGGAAGTTTAACAGTGGCATCCGCTGGTCCCCAAATAGCAGGTTTATCTTTGGAAATAGCCTCTCGGTGATCTCGGTGCTCTGCTTTCTTTTTCCTTTCCGTTTCACAGTTTTGTTTTTTGTTTGTTTGTTTGTTTTTAATAACAGAGAGTGCGTGGCGCAGTGGGCAGTGTGGGCCTGTAGGCAGAAGCTGAGTCCGAGCGGCTAAAACGAACTCACTGTCTGACTTCATCTGCTGCGGCTGTTCCCGCGAAAGGAAGACGGCACTTACCCTGCCAGCTGCTGTGAGCCTCACGGGAAAGCTGGAGCTGGCCGAGCTGGCCACACGCGAGAAAAACCACCTGAAAGGTGCTTTGGTCCCTGTAAGACTGTTCACTTAAGCTGAAAAGCCTGAGCCAGCAGCGTTTATCTCAAATTACGGAAAACAACCCATGAACTAGTGAAAGGAGCTCTTTAGCAATACTGTACAGTGTGCACTGCCTAAGACAATGCTCCTAACTGACAGAAACGTCCTCAAACTTTTTTGAACAAGGCTCACTTAGATTGAGTGACAGTCCCACGGCTGTGGTGTACAGCTGCACAGGTTGTGCACAGCACAATTCCAAGGGGTGCCTTTCACAGACCCCTTGGTTGAGTGAATCCTCCCAACCCCACTTGCCAGTTGAGAAAAGACCTGGACCAAACATTGAAAGGGAAAAAAAAACCACAAAGTTGCAATGTGTACTTGAACAAGATTTCACATTATAAATCTATGCTCTCGGCACTTAAAAATAACCGTTGAGATTTTGTTGCAAGTTATCCAAATAATATAAGTTCAGGGAAAGCACATCCAGTAAAGTGATTCTGAACAAGACAATCCAGGGTAAATTACATATACCTCTACTTTAGCAGTAAGAAAATGGATGATCTCCCAGCAATGATGATGCACAGAGGACAAAGCAGGCTTCTGCTACATGCCCAGGAGGGGCGCTGCACTTATCAGTGTGCAAGCCACGTGTCCGAGAACACCCAGTTTGAATCCTCAGAGCACCCTAGCAACATGCCAGATTGCTAGCAGGTCAGTTACAGGCAATTCGTTCTTATTCCTACATAAGCAAGTCTTTGGAACTGTGCATGGGTTGCTTGTAATAACGGAAGAAGCAACCCAGGCACCTCAGGATGCCAAAGCCCACCAGCCGAAGCCCACCAGGAACGTGTAGTAAAAGCGAGGCTTATTTAGCTGTTGCAGCAACGGAGGACACGTGCAGCTGGACTCACCAGACATCTTGGTAGGAGATAGCTGGTGGGCCTCATCGTAGGTTTGGAGCTTGTACTGAGCGCTTCCAGGGAGGCTGGAGGAAGTTGGGTCAGCCTGGACTAGATGTGTCAGGAAGTGGGGGCCAATTTTGGGGCCAGTTCTGCCAGAAAGAGCAGGCAATTTGGTGACGGGGTGCCTTGGCCATTTCTACCAAGGATGGCAGAGCTACAAGCTGTTACTGGTACAGAGCTGCCGTCTCACCCCCATCAGCTGAAGGGAGAGGGCTTATTTTTGTGGTTGTGGCATGGCCTAGTCTCTGTCTTGTTTCAGGCATGGTCCCAGGGTGGCCCTGTCTGATTATTATTTACATTCTATGAAAGTGGTTTATGTTCAACTGGGAACACTTTGCCCCAGCCAAGCTGTTAGCTGCTAGCTGCCAGCCGTCGGGGCCATCTTTTACTTTCCCAGGAATCACTTTGAGGCCCAGTAGGAAAAGCGCTTCTGGTAAAATCGGGAAAAGCCCTGAGATGGGTGTATTCTGGGGTATGTGGGTTTACATAGGCATTGCCTCAGAGGTCCAGAAAACCACATGGCCGAAGTGGGAGGGTGAGCAGCTGTGGGAGAGGGAGGCTCCTGGGGCAGGGGCGGGGAGAGGCTACTGGGAATGGGGAATTTGACCAGAAGCCACACATCAACCCTACACCTGGCTGTGGGCTGGAGAAGGGAACCTGGCACCCATAGAAGTAAGTGGTTAGAAATGTGCAGACTGCCTGTGGATAAAGAGGGAGTCAAGTCAGCCAGGAAGGGGGGAAAGGGACCCAGGGCAAGCGTAGAGCAGAGCTAAGGAAAGGGAGCAGCATACCAGCAGAGGCAAGGATGAGTCTGGCTCTGAAAATGATCCCTGGCAGGATCCTGAAGAAGATTTCCAGAAACCATGTGGCATTCTTGGAAGCATGTATAAAGGGGCCAGAAATCATGAGGCAATTCTAGGTAATGATGCAAAGATACCTGGATGAGAAATGTGAAAACGTTTCAGGTTGAGAGGATTTAAAGAAAAGGAAGATTTCTATAAATGTTGAATTTAAAATTATATTTGAAGTTACTAAAGCACTGAACTGATGATGTAGAAACATGAATAAGTGACACCCTATGCAAATCTGAGAATCCTAAAAATGACAACGAGGTGAAAATGACAAGAGAGAACACAATAGAAATGGAGGATGGAGAATGGAAAACCCAAACCTGGAAATCCTAAAGGAAGACCAAAACAAACGGAGTTAAAATCAGTGCCCCACATTTCTTCAGTTATGCTTCCCCCATTTTGTTCTTTCTGAAATTAAGATGCATCTTATGACTTATAATTTGCTTGACATTTCTTTTATTTTCCCAAAAAGTAGTCAGTGCAGTATCTTTTCAATTGCTCTCATCTTAGAATCAAGGAAATTTATTAATGGGAAAAAAATTCCTTAACTAAAGAAAGATCCAATATTAATAGGAAAATACCCCAAACTAAAGACTTCTTAACAAAAATTTTTAACTCTTAGAGAAAAACATCATAGATGCCATCAGGCCTAAATGAGAGATTACCCACATAGAAAATAAATGCCAGGCTGCCCTGGAACTGCCCCAACACCAAGGGTGGCAAGTTTACAGACTTTGAAAGCTGTAGCCCAGGAATTTTAGACTCAGTCAAGTTGTTCCTGTATAATAGTTATAAAAAGACATTCCCAGGACAATACACGGATTCACAATATAGGTCGCCCCTCTTTTAAAACAAATTTCTTGAAGATATTTTTCAAATAAGAAAAAAATTTAGGACATAAAACCAAAAAAAAAAACATGATAATAAGACAGAAACTGGTTAAACAAAAGCCTGAAAAGCCTGTTTATAAAATTTATAAAATTGAATGAAAGAGCCTAATATATTCTTGAAATAAAAGAGCTATAATGTTAAAAAAGAGTGTAGTAACTGTAGTAAGTGTAAATTAGATCCAGAACTCCAGATTATATTAACAGAGAAAAGGGAGGGAAAGAAAACGGTTTCTCCTCCCTAAGGTCGAGAGAGTAAAGGCGCCGACACACACGCTTGGCTCGGAGGGTTGGGAAAAACAATCTAAATAATTATTCCGAAATACTAAGAACTGGCAGAATCTTAAAGACCATCGCCTTGCCTCCAAAGCACTGAAGAGAGTCATCTCCCCTCGTGGTTTGTGGGTGCCTGGTGGCGTGACCACCACATTCGCCTGTGTCCCTGAACCTGCAGCCACACCCGCTGAGACCGACAGCTACGCTCTCCAGATTGCCCACCCCTGGCTGCACGGCAGCAGCACCCCGAGAGCTGTGGGGGGCACCGCAGGCCAACTGGTCAGTCCCTCGGTATGGAGCCGGTCACCGGTGCTTTTCAGAACCCCCCAGGTGAGTCCAGGTGTGTGCAGCCAGGCTTGTCCCTTCTTGTGTCTCTGGGAGGGTCATCCTACTTCAGCCTAAAATGGACAGCTACGTGCCCCTGAACCTTCCTTGGGGCTGCTCTGTCAGTTCTCCTTGGCTTTCCCGGGTGGACTCGATGGCCTCGCCACCCAGGCCCGGCGGCCTCTCCCGGAACTTTCTGGAAATGCACCTGCCCCTGCACCGGCGTCCCAAGTGGCCTTCCTGCCTCCTAATCTCGTCTCCAAACTTCGGCCACACTGCTCTTTCAGAAACACAATTCAGATCAAGCTGCAACCCTCTCAGTACACAATCAGGAGCTCCACGCACCCTCTGTGATAAAATAAAACCTTGAAAATGGAACTCAGTGTTCTCCAAGAATTTGCCTTCTTTACCATTCCCAAACTTTCTTCTCGGCCTCACTTCCCACCCTCCCAACTCCAGCTACACCAAACCCAACAGGACATGCCCTTTCTCGATGCCGGGAACGCCCCTCACCCCTCTCGCCACGGCTTTGGGGGCCCCTCCCGTCATGCCTTCCTCAGTCTTCCAGGCAGAAGACTCTTCCCTGGCGCAGTCCTGCTTCACTGCATCACAAGCTGTTCGCGCCTCTGTTTTCCCTCCTAGGCTGTTAACACTTCGCGGGCCGGGGCTATGCCCGTGGCCCCCACCCCACCCCCTCGCAGGTGAAGGCTGGCGGAGCAGGCCCGGCCGCCTCCCAAAGGCCTGTCCTGACCCCTTCAGCAGGGCCAAGCCACCCTGACATTCCCAGGCACTGCAAAGGGCTGGCTCGGCCCACCCTTTATTTCAACACAAATAAGGATTTATTGCAAAGAGTCTGTGCCCTTGGCCCATTAAACAGCTCCGTGATGTTTCATGGACTTTCCCACTCCCTCCTCGGCATCTTTCCTTCTGCGTGGGGGCCTGCCCTGTCCTGACACCCTCCTCCTTGCACTTCCACGACACCTCCTTTGGGGTGGGCCGTTTGTCCATATCAGACTCAAGGAGTCAACCAGCTTCCTTAGGATGATGACTTAGCTCCTTTCAGTTGTGGGGACAAATCGGCAGCTTGAAATAAACGTCCAAACAACTGGCCAGGAACATTTGCTTGGGATGCCGGCTGGGGGCGGAACTTCAGTGTCAAGTAATAAAAACACCCGTACCTTCTGGCAATTTCCAAAGAGAACAAGGCTGTCAGCCTGCCTGCAGGTGCACTCAAAAGACAATAAAGAGAAAACAAAACAAAACAAAAAAGTAAAAGACAATAAAGGAATTCAACAGCAGAGCAAGGCTCTCTGTACTCAGGAATCATTCTGATCACTCACACATTCCTGCAGGTGCCCCGTGGCCCCGGGTGCTGACACGCCAGGACACAGCCGAACAGCCCACAACTGTGTTAGGCACCTGGTGCCTGGACTAAACACCCCGGAAAGTGATGGACACGGGTGACCCTGGAGGTGACCCAGCCCTAGAGGAGAGCCATCTGAAGGACAACAAAGTTCCCAGGTGTTCCTGTGGGTCTGCATAACCAGACCCAAATATTCTCTTCAAGCCCTGCCTCCCCCCTCGATGACGCTGTTTATTACCGTAGCGCAGCGATGCTTGGCTGTTTGGCACCCCAGGGCCAGCTTTCCCGTGCCTGTCCCCTTGATCAAGACCCTCTGAGCTTCACCCAAACGAGAGAGTCAGTCAAGAACGAGGAAGAGCCCAGATGCCGGAAACAGAGCATTCAGCCCAGGAGAAAGGAAACCTCAGGATGACTGTAAAGACACGTCTCAGGATAAGGCCGGTCACCAGGCCTAACTGCCACCTCCTCAGAGAAAAGGAGGAGAGAGGCTCCAAGGAAAAAGTAGGAACTATATAGTCAGGATGTAATCGACCTTATGGAAAAGTCTATCAAGAGGCTATTGGAATCTGTGGGAAGAGTTAGCAAAAGGTAGAAAGAAATCTAAGCAAATGAAAAGCAAGGCAATTATTAACTTCAGGGAAAACGAAAAGCAAGAGAAGAGGTACAACCATAATGTGCTACAATGCTCAGCTGTGAATAATATCTGCATAAGCATAACAACATGAATGAGGAATAATATTTAATGAAAATAGTAGTATTAGAGTGAGATAGTAGAGGGTGGGAAGCAGAGGGGATGGGGAGAGTTAACTCCACTTTTTCCATCATAAAAAGCTAGTAGATAAAGTCTAAAATGAATTAGTCAGAAGAAGCAGTATATACATATTACCTAAAAAGATAGAGATGTGTTGACACCAGAAAAAGATCTCTAAAAGAGTTAACAGTGGTGGCCTCTGGGGAGGGGCCCTTGGGGGGATAGGGTGAGGGACAGAGAATCACTGAGTTTATTACAAGCCTGTTAGTATGGACTTTTAAAACTATGCACATATTGTTTTAATAAGATCAAACTCATTTTAAAAAACCTCTACTTCTTTCTTTTGAATTGTTGCAAACCTTCTCATTTCATGGATATATCACCCTACTGCTAGATATTTGCATAATTTCTCAGCCTTTGTTATGTTGTAATAAATTTCTCTGTATTTATAGCTTTTAACATTGAGCGAGTCCATCTGTAAGAAATCCCTGAAAGTAGAACGGCTGCGTTGAAGGCTGCATGAATTTAAAATGTTAACAGGTATTGCCAAGTTCCCCTCCAAAAGCACTGCACCCGTTTGTGTTTATTGAACAGTACATGGCAGTGTCTATTTTCCCTCACTTCTCTTTGATTATCTCACAAATAAATGGAATTGATCAAAAATTTAAAATTTTACAATAAAACTTTGAATTTAAACTTTAATTTTAAATTTCATTATTGTTTTAATTTGTTTTTTTCTAATACCAGAGGGGCTGAAATTTCTTTTTTGATTATTGTGTCTTCCCTCCTCTTTTCCTCCCTTCCTCTTTCCTTCCCCCTCCCCTTCCCTCTCTCTCTTTTCTTTTTGTCAACTGTTTATTCTTATTTCCATCGAATGTTTTATCTTCTTAAATTATTTGTAAAAACTCTTTGTATATAAACAAAATTGGTCTTTTTTCTAAATTCTTGCAACATTTTCCCTTTCTCTTTAATTTCTCTATCTGCCTTATTTACTGCATTATTTTTATCATATAGAAGTTTAAAATTCTTTAACTTATTATCCAATTTTCCTTTTTTGATACCTGGGTTTTGATTTGTGCTTAGAAACGTCTTTCCCACACCAAGATAATAGTTTAAACGTCATCACATTTGCTTCAGGTTTTCTTGTTTGTTTTGTTTCAGAGTTTATATTTAAAATATGACCCAAGAGAAATGTGTTGTATTTAAGAAACAAGCCAAGGACCCTGCTTTCCCCCCACATCATTAGCTAGTTGTCCCAACGCTATTTATTGCAGAATCTACATCTGTCCATTGACGTGAAATCCTGCTTTTTCACATTTTACAGTTCCACATGTATTTTTATCTCTTTCTGGGCTCACTATTCTTTTTCCACATAGAGTTTTTAAAATGTTAAATTTCATATTTTAAAATAAGTAATACATTCACATGGTTCCGAAACCAAAACCATCTCTCTCTCCTACTCACGTCCCCGTCTACTTAGCTCTGACTCCCATTTCCATGCCATGTGTCTCCACTTCCATATGCTTCTTCTGCACCCTTCCATCTTTATTCATATATAAGCTTATATAGATACACACTCACACCTTTCCCCGTTTCTCTCATAAAAGGCAACAGACTCTATAAAACTGTTTTGCAGCTTGTTTTTGTTTGTTTGTTTTCACTTAATCCTACCTTTCCACATAAATACCTAGAAAGCACTTACGTTCTCCTTTTCACAGCTGCATAGTACTCCGCTGTGAAGTGCACTATAGTTTAGCTAATTAGACTCTGATAGATGGACTCGTGAAAGCACGTGCACACGTCATTTTGTCCATGCACAGGTATGGCTGTAGTCTTAGTTCCAAGAATTGGGACGGCAGCGTCAAAGGCTAGTGTGTTCGTAATTGTGATCATACCAAATTGCCTCACACAGAATTCGTACCACTTTGCTCAGCCCCCAGCGATGTTGAGGGAACCTGTTTCCCCACAGGCTCGTCAGATAAGTATAATGTCAAACTTTTGGACTGGAGACCAATCTAATAGGAAAGACAAGTTATTGCAGTGTAGTTTTAATTAGGAATTTTTGCATCATTAGTGAGATTGAGCATCTTTTCATAGTTTAATGGGTCATTTTTAAATTTCTTAACCTGTGAATTGTCTGTTAATATCGTTTGACCAATTTTCTATTGATTTGCTGTACTTTTTCTTCATGATTTCAGTAGCTATCTACCTATTAGAAAGATTAAGCATTTGCCTGTTATGAGTTGCAATCTTGGGGGGCACTTTTTCATCTGTCTGTTGACTTTCCATATGGTGTTTTGCCCACAAAAGTGTTTTTTATTTTTAATTTAATATAATTATTAAAGTTTAACTTTACGACTTTGAAATTTTACATTATATTTAGAAAGACTTCCCTATTCTAAGGTTATAAAATAGCTCACTCATTTTTTTTTTTTCTTGATTCTTTCCTGGTCTCGTTTTTTCACATCTCTATCCCTGATTGTTTTGGAGTGTTTGGTGTGAAACGTGGATTCAGCTTTACCTTCTTCCCAACGGCTCCTCAATTGTTCCAAATAGTTAAGGAAAAATTTCATATTTATTCCACATATTTGAGATGACACCTTTATCACATACCAAATTTCCATATATTTTTGGATTTATTTGGGGGATTACACTTCTATCCCTTTAGTACAGTAGCATATCATTTTAGTTAATAAAGCTTTAACTGTATTTTAATTTCTGGTAGAGCTAGACCCACATCACTGCTTTCCCTTTTCAGATTTTCTTGGCTCCTCTTGCTTGTTTATTTTTCCACATGAACTTTAGAACCAGCTTGTCTGGTTCCAGAAAAAAAGCCTGTTAGTATTTTTATTGGGATTACATTAGTAAGTTTATAAACTAATTTATAGGAAATGACTTATTAGATATTGGCTATACCTATCCAAGAACATAGTATGTCATTCAAAAAAGGTTATAATTATCAAAAAAGATGTAATAGGGAGTGGATATGGCTCAAGCAGTTGAGCGCCTGCTTCCCACATACAAGGTTCCAGATTCAATCCCCAGCCCTGGTACCTACTATATATATATATATATATATATATAAAAAATAGTTTGAATATCTATGTACTTACATGCTGAGTAATGCAACTGTGATAAAGCAAAACTACAGGGAAATAAACAGAAACACATAATGTTTTAATTTAGCATTCTTGGTCCAAGACAGATCAAGTGGGCAAAACATAACTAAAGATAGAAAAAAACAAAATAACCAGTAAGTTGGATGCAGCTGGAACTCTGAACCCCAGTAGTAGTGAGCACCTCTTCTCGTCAATGAACACGGTCACGCCTGATAACGGGCCACGTATTGTCCACAAGAAAAGCTCAATAAATTCCACAAAGCACAAACATTACAGAGAGACAATATTCTCTGGACATTTTGTAGTAAAACTAGAAATTAGTAACATTAAAACTATTAAAACAAACACTAAAAAGTAATGCCATCAAAAGCCAGGGCGGAAAAAAGAAAACCCTTCCCTTAAATCCTCACTGCTCACCCGTGGCCTTTAGACACCACGTGGCACCCCGTGGGCCTTGCCGGAAACGCAGCATGTTAACAGGAGAGCCAGGGGATTTGCACGTATTCCTGTTTACCCACTGTGTCCAGAAAACCAGGATATTCAAAATATACATCAGAACTGGGGGGCGTAAACAGAGCAGGGCTTAGAGAAAAACCTTAGCCTTAAATATGCACATTAATAAAAGTAAAAATTAAGGAAAACCAATCAATTAAACATCCAACTCAAAAAATTAGAGAAACACAAAATAAACTTAAAAAATAAGAAAGCAGGACTTCATAGTAAAGGTAAAAATTAACAAGTTATACAAATAGTAGAACTAACAAAGAAATTATAATGTATTTCTCTTAGAAGGAAAAAATCAATAAATCAGATTACTAAGAAGCAAATCCAATCAAGTGGAAAGGTAGAAAACAAAACCCACGTAATAAGAAATGACAAAAGAAAAAGACCCTCAGCAACAGGGTAAATTTTTAAAAAAAATGAGGCTATTTCCATAATTCTATGCAAGTAAAATTTAAATATGCAAATGCAATTAAAATGTTAAAACCTGAGGAATTAAAGACTTTTCTTGGAAAACAATTCATCAATACTGATCCTGGAAAAGACATAAAGCCCGTATGACCCAAAGACTACATGGACCAATTTCTGTTAAAGAAACAAAGTTTTTAAAGAGTGAGCCTCCAGCCACCCATAAGACACACACAAATGTACACAGGCCCAGAAATTTTCACACAAGAACTGTACCAATCCCCTGAAGAACAGATCATTACAATGCTGCGTGAACTGCTACAGGACACACAAGAGGAAGAAAAACTTCCAAATCATTTTTATGAAATGAATATTGGCACCAAAACTGGGCAAAAACTGGGCAAGAAAGAAAAACTACACATTAATCTCACTCACAAATATACATATTAAAGCCCTAACTATAACACATCTATGTATATAATATATAAATGCGACTGCAGCTAGAGTCATAACGTGACCGAGAAGGGTTTATTCCAGAAATGCAAGGCTGGTTTAGTGTCAGGAAAGGATTTAACACCATTCAGCACATTAACCGATTTTAGAAGAAAAATGTAACATACTGATGCTGAAAGGGCGTTTGACCCATTCTTAAATCTTAACAAATCTTTTGAAACATAGGACTTAATAAATACAAAAATTAGGGACACAGTAAGGATGCCCATTATCACCGCTTCCCTTTAACATTGTGCTGGAGGCATTAGACCTTCTATGGGACAAAATAAAGATGCTTTGAGTATAAACACTGGAAAAGAGGAGGTTAAATTATCACTCTGCGGATGGTATGAGTTATACCTGGAAATTCAAGAGAATTGATGGAGTATCTCTAGAAACAAAAAGAGACTGCAGTAAATCAATGGGCTAAAAAGTCAGTATCTAGAAATCCACAGCTTTC
>JAQZBX010046975.1:0-20616 GCA_029593785.1 Cabassous unicinctus | reverse complement strand
TTATTCTCTAGCTTTCTGTCAATTGACATTTGATCCCTAGACTACCCTTTCCAGCCATATTCCCATTTATAAACCAGCTGTTACTCACTATAATGTGTTACCATCGACTCTATCCATTTCCACACTTTAAAGTTAATTAAAACTTCTACATACATTAAGCATCAATAGTCCATCTCACCCCTCCTCTTATCTCCTTTAAGAATCCACCCTTACCACCAGGTCTTGAAGATGTTTTCCTACATTTTCTTCTAGAAGCTTTATGGTTCTTGCTTTCATATTTAGGTCTTTTATCCAGTTTGAGTTAATTTTTGTATAAGATATGAGAAAGTGGTCCTCCTTCTTTCTTTTGGCGTTAGATATCCAGTTTTCCCAGGACCTTGTGTTGAAGTGACTGTTCCGCTTGTGCTGGGAGGGTTTGACAGGCTTGTCAAAATCACTTGTCCATAGATGTGAGGATCTGTTTCTGAACCATCTGTTTGGTTCCATTTGTCTATGCATGTCTTTATGCCAGTACCATGCTGTTTTTACCACTGTAGCTAGGTAATGTGATTTAAAGTATGGAAATGAGAGTCCTCCAACTTTATTTTCCTTTTTAAGATATTTCTGCCTATTCAGGGCCCATTACCCTTCCAAAGAAATTTGATAATTGTGTTTTCCATTTATTTTTAAAAAATGCTGCTGGAAAATTTATGGGGATTGCATTGAATCCTTATATCAGTTTGGGTAGAATTGACATCTCAATGATATTTAGTCTTCCAATCCATGAACATGGAATGTTCTTCCAATTATTTAGGTCTTTTTTAAATTTCTTTTAACAATGTTCTATACTTTTCTGAATATAAATATATAAGTGCTTTACATCCTTAGTTAAGTTTATTCCTAAATATTTGATTCTTTTAGTCACTACTGTAAATGGATTTTTTTCCCTGAATTCCTCCTCAGATTTCACATTACAAGTGTCTTTTAGAGTCTATTTCCTCTGATGTAAGTATAGCTACTCTGGCTTTTGTTTTTGTTTTTGTTTTTTGTTTGTTGGGTTGGTTTTTAGTTGTTGTCGTTGTTACTGCATGTATGGAAAAGCTTTTCCCAGTCTTTTCCTTTCAATCTATTGGTATACTTGCAGACAGCATATAAATGGCTCATATTTTCATTCCATTCTACCAGTCTGTGTCTTTTGATTGGGGAGTTTAATCCACTAATATTCAATGTTACTACTGTAAAGGCAGTTCTTATTCACCAATTTTGACCTTTGGGTTTTTCTGTCATATTTTATTTCACCACTCTTTTGAGAACTTTAGCTATTCTTACTGATATAATCTTCATTTCTAGAGTCTCTTCCAATACTCTCTCTCCTGTTTTTTCTTTTCAGACTGTAGCACACCCTTTAGTATTTCCTGCAAGACCTGTCTCTTTGTTATACACTCTCTCAGTTTCTGTTTATTTGTGGTTATTCTAAACTCGCCCTCATTTCTGAAAAACAATCTTGCCAGATTTACGATTCTTGGCTGGAAGTTTTTCTCTTGTGGTATCTTAAATATATCATACCACTGTCTTCTTGCCTCCATGGTTTCTGATGAGAAATTGGCACTCAATCTTATTGGGTATCCATTATTAGTTATGCATTGCTTTTTTCTTGCTGCTTTCAGAATTCTCTCTTTGTCTTTGGCATTTGACATTCTGAGCAGTATGTGTCTCAGAGTTGGTCTATTCAGATTTGTTTGGATGGGAATATGTTGTGTTTCTTGGACATGGATATCTATGTCCTTCAATTGGGTTGGGAAATTTTCTACCATTATTTCTTCAAATATTCCCTCTGCCCCCTTTCCCTTCTCTTCTCCTTCTGGGACATCCATGGCACATATGTTTGCATGTTTCTTGCAGTCATTTAGTTCCCTGACACATTGTTAAAATTTTTTCCATTCTTTTCTTTATCTGTTCTTTTGTGTGTTCACTTTTGGAGGCCATTTCTTCAAGCTCACCAATCCTTTCTTCTGCCTCCTCAAATCTGCTGTTATATGCCTCCAGTGTATTTTTAATTTCATTGAATGTGCCTGTCATTCCCATAAGAACTGCTATTTTTCTATCTATACTTTCAAATCCTTGTGCTCATCCAGTATCTTCTTAATATCCTTAATTTCTTTGGACATCTCATTGAATTTATTAAGGAGATTCATTTGAACATCTATGATTATTTGTCTCAATGACTTTATGTCAGGCTTATCTTTTGTCTTTAACTGGGCCATATCTTCCTGTTTCTTGGTATAGACTGAAGTTTTTTGTTGGTTTCTTGGCATGTGGCTTCTTGATGTATTTATTCTGGGTGCAGTTTCTCTCTTTAGTTTAGGGCTTTCTTGCCCTTTCTACTTTGCTGGTTGTGTAGTAGGAGCCGAGGGTGTAGTTCATGCTGTAAGCTGTGGAGGCTCAAGCTGCCCGCATAGCATCAGGAACCGATGAGGCTTCTCCCAGCTTTCTCGTTTGCAAGGTTTAGGGACAGAGCCACAGCCATGTGTAACAATCCGAGTTGTGCAGCCCTAGACTGTAGTTGCCTGCAGAGACTGGTGAAGGCACGGCATTCCTCCACTGCCTGGGGACTGGGATGGGCCTGCAGGTATGGGCAGCAATCTATGTTATGCAGGTCCAAAATGACTGTAGTGCCCCAGTAGATTTATGACTAGTTAGCCTGTGCCAGCCAAATGTACCTGCAGTTACCCGGAGAGGCTGGCAGAAGTCGCACCATCTTCCTCCCTGCCAGAGGTGGGGCCGGGCTTAGGCTAGAGCTACAATTTGGTTTGGCTGGAAAGAAACCAGTCCCTACCAGCCCTGTGATTTTCAGTCCTCCCTGCTTCCTCTGATGCCAGAGGGAGAGTTAAAATGGCAGGTACTGGCTTCTTTCTGACTTGGACAGCTCAAACTTTAGCGGTTATTAGTATTATACTTTAACCAGCTCAATTTACTAATCAGTAGCTAAAGTCCGTGCCCAACCCTCATTTCCTCCCCCATTTTTTGAGAGACAGCTTCCAATTACAGCCATGGAATTGTTGACAAGGAGGTTTGTGCTGCCAGTGGAGGATGGGCACCGGCCTCCAAGGTTTGGAGTGCTCTCTTCATGAATCTTCTCTGCAGATGATTCTATTTTTCCAAAGATGTTGCAGGATGTTCTTTTGGTCTCCAGGAGACCCCCAAACAGGTGATTTAGGTAGCTCTGGTTGATTACTAACTGCCCTGTAGTACAAGCTGGCTCCAGGAGCTCCTTACTCTGCTGCCATCTTGCTGGTGGTTGAGCTACAAAAATTTTAATGGCATTTTGAATCAGTCACTCTGCTGAATAATTATATGAGTTCTCAAAAGTTGACAATTTATTCTCTTGCAATTGCATTAAAATTACTAAGATAATTCTATAATTTGAACATTATTTTTCATTTTTCCATTTCATTTTCTTAATTCATTATTATGACAGGCCAGATGACAGTGAATTCTAAAAATGATACAGTACATTGTATTAGTCAGTCAGGTTGTACAGAGAAATATACCTGGCAGGAAAAAAAAAATATATATATATATATAAAAATATATATAAAATAAGGAATTGGCTTGTGTGACCAAAGGAGCTAGCAAGTCTGACTTGTGTGAGGAAGACAGAAGCAGGAAACATCAATAAAAATGATGCTAAGTTGAGTCTGAATTCCAGAGGGGAAGCTGTCTGACTAAAATAGAGGCAGAAATTCTGTTTTTCCAGTTTCTGAAATTCTAGCTACATATTACCAAGCTACAGTGGTAAAAACAGCCTGATATTGGCATAAAGATAGACATATAGACAAATGGAACTGAACTGATGTTTCAGAAGCAGACGCTCACATCTATGGCCAAGTGATTTTTGACAAGCCTGTCAAACCCACCCGGCTGGGCAAGAACAGTTTATTCAACAAATGGTGCTGGGAGAACTGGATTTCCATAGCCAAAAGCAAGAAAGTAGACCTCTTTCCATCACTTTATACAAAAATTGACTCAAATAGAGCAAAGACCTAAATATAAAAGCAAGAACAATAAAGCTCCTAGAAGAAAATGTAGGGAAACATGTTCAAGACTTGGTGGTAGGTGGTGGATTCTTAAGCCTTACACCGAAAGCACAAGCAATGAAAGAAAACATGGATAATGGAACATCCTCAAACTTAATCACTTCTGTGATAAGGACTTCATCAAGAAGGTGAAAAGGCAGCCAACTCAATGTGAGAAAATATTTGGAAACCACATATCCAATAAGGGTTTGATTTCCATTCTATGTAAACAGATCATACTACTCAACAATAAAAGAACAAGCAATCCAATTAAAAAATGGACAAAAGATTTAAATGGACATTTCTCCAAAAAGGAAATAAAAGTGGCCAAAAAGCACATGAAAACATGTTCCATATCATTAGCTATTAGAGAAATGCAAATTAAAACAACAATGAGATATCATCTAACACCGCATAGAATTGCCATTATTTAAATTAAAAAAAAGACAGAAAAAAACGAGTGCTGGAGAGGATGTGGAGAACACTTCACTGTTTGTGGGAGTGTAAAATGGTGCATGCAGCCCCTGTGGATGACAGTTTGGCGGATCATCAGGAAGCTAAATGCCATATGATCCAGCAATTCCTATACTAGGAATATGTCCAGAAGAACTACAACCTGTGACACAAACGGACATCTGCACAATGATGTTCATAGCAGTGTTATTCACAATTGCCAAAAGATGTAAACAACCCAAGTGTCCATCAACCAATGAATGGAGAAACAAAATGTGGTGTATACATATGCTGCAGTAAGAAGAAATGAATAGGGACACAAGTGATAACATGGATGAATCTTGAAGACATTATACTAAGCGAAGTAAGCCAGACACAAAAGGACAAATATTGCATAGTTCCATTAATATGAACTAAATATGAAGAATAAACACATGGAGTTAAAGCCTAGAGTAGAGGTTATTAGGAGATAAGAGGAGGGTTGAGAAGAACTACTGATGCTTAATGTATGTAGAAGCTTTAATTAACTTGACTGTAAAAGTGTGGAAATGGATTGAGATGATGGTAACACATAGTGAGTAGCAACTGGTTTATAAATGGGGTTGTGGCTGAAAAGGGTAGTCTGAGGAAGTAAATGTAAATAAAAGAAACTTAAAGAATAATCTAGGGAATGAATAAAACAGTGAAACCAGAGGTCGATGAGAATTGTGGTTGAGGGTACAAATGCAAGAGTGTACAATGCAGATGTACATCAACATTGCAGGGTAGTGGGAATGTGGAGAAGCACAGGAAAACTACAATTGGTGTGACCTATAGACTGTAATTAACAATAGTAAAATATTTTTGCATCAATGCCAAAGACATACTGTGTTGATAATGGAGGTATGTGGAAAAAGTGTGCCAAATGTACATTATGGACTATAGTTAGTGGTAATAGTCTGATGATATTATCTCAATCTATAACAAATGTTCCACCACGGTGTGGTGTGTTGGTGAAAGGTTGCTGTATAGGAATTCTACACATGTATATGATTGTTTGCAAGTTCACAACCTCTGTAATAAAAATATATTTTTAAAAAATACGGTGGGTTGGGAGTAAAATACACTAAATGAAGATAGGGACTATAGTTAGTAGTAATGTTTTGATGATGCTCTTGCATTGTTTGCAACAAATGTTTCACAACAATGCAAAGTGTTGGTGGAGGGGTGATATATGAGACCTCTGTATGATGTTATATATGTTTATTTTGTAAGTCCACAATCTTTACTATACACTTATTGTTTATGCATGTTCATGTGTGAATGATATACTTCAATAAAAATTATATTTAAAAAACTTAAATGTATGATTTAAATAATGAGAAGTGTGACCTTTGCATTTGAGATATAAAATGGTGAAAACTTTGCAGATGATGTTAATAATCCCCCTCCTCGATGCCGTATCACAAATCAGATCTATTTCTTTGGCCTCTTCTTAGTATGGTTTACAATTAATTTTGCTATCTTCAACTATGCTATATTTTAGTTTTAGATGATCCCCTCAGGGAATCAGGGATTGATAGGGAGTATTGAAAATCTGAATATATGAGAGAAAAAAATTGATTTCAAAGTGATTTTAAAAATTTAATTGTATTTGATTTCAGTAATAAGTATTTCCTGTCAGATACACCTTGTATTTCATATCCAAGTCAAGGTGACAGTCTCAGCTCTCAAGTATGGTTTCTCATAATGGCTGATTGAAAAACAAAAATCTAAGTGAAAACTGTAAACGTTTCTCTTAGAAGTTTATAAATTATCCTGGGAGAACCAGGTGGAGAAATGATTCATCTTGAGATATAGGATAGGTTCTACAGGAAGGAACAAGTGTGGGTGGCACTTCAGTTATGTTGACAGATTAAAATTATTAAAGGAGAAAAATATATGCTGCCTTATATGAATCATAATCCTATAACAGCAATGAAGAATAACATTATATGTTAAATAGTTTATGATGATACATAAATCTGCTTTGGATCTTGAGATTTGAATTCTATGTTTACATCTTGAACTTTCAGACAAAGTGACAGCATTTTCATTGTATTCTAAAAGCTATCCAGTGTATTACAGAGCTTTTAGACTAAAGAAAAATATCTTATTAGATCTAAGTATTGTGTGATTCATTAAAATGATGGAAACTAAGACCTCACAAAAAACAGCATATAAAACTTATGTATATGATTGAAATGAATGAATTTTGTAATATTTGCAGAATTAAATAAACTTTCACCATCATTAACTTGTGGAGTTTATCGATGTCAAACATGATCCTGTAGGTTTTATCTACATTGGATATGTAAGTCTTAGTGTTACTTGCTCTCAATTTGATGTTATCAGACCTTCTCCCTCTAACATACCACTGTTACCTTTCATATTGCTAAAAACTCTGATAATATTCTTTTTTTTACCGGAAACATTTTCCTCTTTAATACTTGGTATAATATATATTCATAACAGTTTTCTTGTGTGGGTTCATGAAGCAGGTGAGGGCTGCAGGTAGGTGTTGTTTTCTAGGTATAACACTGGAACAGAGATGGGACACCAGCACTTCTCCAGCACGGGCAGGCAGGCAGCTGCTGGTGGTGTGATCAGCGAAAGGGAGGCTGGAGCAGGTGTGGCCTGGGAACCTGAAGCCGAGCAAGTTACTGCCAGTGAAATGGCTTTCATCATCTGAAAGATGCATTCCACTTCTATTCTTGGTGGGGGGCTTTTCAGATTCTTGCTTATTGGAACTGGTCATTTCTCCCATGGTGATCCTGCATCCAAGATCAGTTTGGCAGTGATTAGGGGAGTAGGCCCTGTATGGCAAGATGTAAATCTCTCTGGCTGTTCTATTGCAGTAGAGAGAAGACGGGTCCAGCACCCTGGTTATAACTGGAGGAAATCCCAGCATGACTGAAGAGGCGTTGATTCTGTAGGAAATAAACTTAATTAGGATTTTGAAGATACATGGTCCCACTGAAATGATAAAGAATTTGGTGGTTAGTGTGCCCCAAAAGGGGGCCATGATGTCTAAGCATCTGATGATCTTATTGAGTTTGCTCTGAAGGTCAGTCTCCCTTGCCTAGGGTTTTATTGTTGATTGGCTTTGTGTTAAGGCTTTTCTTTGATGCTAGGTTTAACTTATTATAGATTTTTTAGAATAGCTCGTGTTTAACTGATCAGGATTTTTCAGGCTTCTTCATTTTATTCTTTCCCTAGACATGCGGTACAATTTTTAAGATTGCATTTTCTGTTTTATTGTTTCACCTCCAGCAGAAAGGTTCCATTCCTTCTCTTCTACATCTGGGAATCTTGTTTTGTTTTGTTTCTTTTGGTTTTGCCTCTGTAGTTCTTTACACTCCTTTTATTGTCTCTTGCCTCTTTTCCGGAAGTACAAATTATTGGAGGGTCACCCAAGAGAGTACTTTCCCAACCAAAAACAGGGCATGGGACCCACAAAGGGGGCATAGACCAGCTCTAAAGTACACTGGGGAGGAGGTCAGGAATGCATCAAATGCTTCCTTTAAGGCTTCCCAAATCTGTGCTTTATAGACCTTTTCAGAGATACAGTTCTTCAACAAAGTATTCCCTGCTACTTGTGGAAACACTGCATCTTAAATATCCGCTGATTCTGCCTCTATCTGACTGGGTTTGAGACAATGGTTGTCACTGCCTTTATCTCAGGCAGATTGAAATAGTAGCTCAGAGCTGGGACTCAGCAATCTGAATTTTCTAATCAAAAGCCATGATTAGATGTAAGCCATGTCCACCCATGTTCTTGGGGAAGAGGATTTTTATGTCCTTACTATGGAATATTACGCTTCCATGCCACCACATGGATGAACCTTGAAATCATTATATTGAGTGAAATAAGACAAACACAAAAGGACAAATATTGCATGATTCTACTTATATGAAATATATAGAATAAAGAAACTCATAGACAGAAAATAAATTAAAGGAATGTGGAAAAGCATTTCTCCAAAGAAGATATATAAATAACCAATAAGCACATGAAAAGATGCTGAATATCTTTAGTCAAAAGAGAAATGCAAACAAAAACCACAATGAGATACTGTTTCACACACAAAACATGGCTATAATAAAAATAATGGACAATAAAAAGTGCTGGTGAGGATTTGCCAAAATTGCTAATGGGAATGTAAGGTAGAGCAGTCATCAGGGAAAATAATTTGTGGTTCTTCAAAAAGTTAAACACAAAATTACCATATGACCCAGCAATTCCACACCTAGGAATATACCCAGAAGAGTTGAAAACAGGTGTTCAAAGAAATAATTGAACATGAATGTTCATATAGGTGGAGGAAAAACAAATTTTCAACAATGGCCAAATGTATAAACAAAATGTGGTATACAGATATAATGGAATATTACTCAGCCATAAAAAGAAGTGATATACTGGTGCATGGTACAACATGGGTGAACCTTGAAAACATGCTAGGTGAAAGAAGCCAGAGACAAAAGGCCACATATTCTATGATTGCATTTATATAAAATATCCAAAATAGGTAAATCTGTAGAGACAGAAAGGAGATTGGTGGTTGCCACAAGATCAGGGTCCAGAGGGAAAAGCTAGTAGCTGCTTCATGGGTAAAAGGGTTTTCTTGAAGAGTGATAAAAATGCTTTGGAGTTTAAAAAAAGTGGTGCTTACACAATGACCTAAAAGAGAAAATCTCCTTGTCTCAGTTGGGCAGATTTCACTACCAGAGGACTGAACTTCTTCTGCACACTGTTCAACATAAACTATAGTTTACAAAACAGTCAACACACAAAAGATGTATATTGTGAAAAAGAAATAAGCTACTGAAATTTTGAGGAAGTTTGTTACCACAAAACACAATCAAGCACAAGATGAAACAGAAAAAACATGTTATTTTCTTTGAAATGGGAATCACAATGATAATACTAGATGATATATATTGAAGTTTTTATTTCTGCACTGTAGTAAAGAATATAATTGTATTGACTCATTTAAGGTTCATGAAAACTCTATGAAATAAGTACTCTTATTATTCCAACATTTGAGATGAGAAATCTAAGATGCAAAACATTTAGTACCAGCATGAGTTGTTCCAGTTTGTCAGAGGGTCATACAAAACCATCAGCCAAGGCAGGCTGTTCCAGACCTGGGCTTCTAACCACTATTCTGCACATATTGCTCAGGTGAGCCCATTTCTCAGATTTTATTTTATGGAGCAACATCAGGTGACCTGTGTAGCTGGACTTCCAGAAAAATCTTGCAGGTCTTACGGACCTGTTCAGTGTCTCAAAGTCAGAATCTAATAAAATGCAAAATAATTGGAAATATTCACGTAGCGATGTAGTGCACTATCCAGCGTTGTGCCATATATGGGCCTGGTTCCTGGGTATGCTGGTTGTCAGTGGCTCATTGCAGATTGCTCTTTGGGAATTTCTCTTGGCCAAAGGTAACTATATCTACCCTCCCCACATCTTATACTCTTTCCTGGTGGTGACCCACTTTTAGTGGCTGGTAAATGCCTGGCTGTAAATTCTTGGAATTTTGCCTCAATTTGGGACCACACTGCATAGCTACCAATCTGATAGACTGAGTCACCTACTACACCTACATAGCAGTTCAGCTTCTCCTCTGGCCAGCTCTGCTTTTCTCACTTCCTCAGAGGAGCTATTCCTAAGAAACTTCCAAGTAAATTTCCTGCATATAAACTTCGCTCTCCAAGTCCTTTTTCCAGGGAACTTAACCCATAACTTATTTCAGAAAAAAAATGAAACTCTGGATTTTTAAAAATTATTTATGTTTTCAATAAAAATCTATTTTGCCATAACCAGCTTAATCCTGTGAAAATACTTGTGCTTCTTGAAAACCTGTTCATGAGAAATGTATAACACATTTCCACTTTCCCAGAAGCTGAGAACCCAGTCTCTCCATTTGAACCTGAAGGTACTGAAATGGACATAGCCCACCTTCCTGTATAAAAAAAATTGTAAGTCAAGGGGCATTTAGAGAGGTGCTGGTTGGAAAGGCCCATTTCTGAAGCCCTGCTCAATCCAATTGCTTTTTCAATTGGGCACAACTCTGCCAGCATGCCACAAGGCTATACAACACTGAATTCTCACCTTAAAGCTTGTAGGACTTGATTCTCATCTCTCGAGTATTTGCAGAAATACTTACATGGGCCAATCTTAGAGGACTCTAGGATTGTGATAGACACAAACAAATGGATTCTAGTTCCCCACATCCATAAATATTGATTAATCAGCATGGAAAACTTGGGAAGCATTTTCTCATCAAAGTTATCTGATGTTAATATAGCCATAAAAAATTTCCTACACTTAGCTTTTCATTGAATAACATGCCATTCTTTTGTTGACATAAAGAATGACTTGGTGTTTCAAACATGAAGGAGTTTTTAACACCTAAAAAAAACCTATTGATTATACACCTTGGATAGATCATATTTAATGTGAATATACTCAATAAAACTGCTTAATAAACACATAAGTAATTGTGCAAGAAGAGCCAGAAATAGCAGCTATGTACAGCAAGGGAAATAGAGAGATTGAGAGGTGAGGAATTTTCTTGTTTGTCTGTTTTTTATTATTATTATTGAAATAATGAAAATGTTTTAATGATTGAAGTGATGAATGCACAACTATGTGATTATATCAAATAAAATTGATTTGTTTACCATAATGTAAACTATAGACCATGGTTAGTAGCAATACTTCCATATGTGTTCATCAACTGTAACAAATATACAACACTAAGATGTTGTTAATAGAGGAGAACATGAGAGGGGAAGGGGGTGGGGTATATGGGAATCCCCTATATTTTTTATGTAACTTTTATGTAATCCAAAACTTCCTTAAAAATAAAAAAAATATTGGTTTGTTTTCTGGAGAAAAAAAAAAGAATGACTTGGGACCAGTTTTTATTCAACCACTAGGGCAAGCATCTGCGGCCATTTCTTCTCTTGTAACAATGCTAAACTGGGGAATAGATCAAACACTTCTGTGGGACTTCTATGGGACAGGTCAAAAATAGACTTAATCTATGTTCCCCAACATCATCGTTATTGGACATAAAGGTAATATTTTGATTCCTGTGGGTCTGATGCTCTTCTTAACTCTGTTTCTTTCAAGATCAGATGGGGGAAAAGGTTCTCTTACACTTATCCTCACCAGTCCTAATGGAAAATATTTTGGTGGTTGTTTTAAAGAAATGGACACTCAAAATATTTGTTCCATTTATTGAGTATCATTTATTTTAAAATTTTACTACATTTATTCTACATCAGTTGAGATCAAACCATTGAAAGAAGGTGACTTTTTGTTCTGTGTTCTGTGAAGTTAACTACCAGGCCCATAAAAAATGTGGGAAAAATAAACAAAAGTAGCTAACAGGCAACCACCTGCTTCATGCCCAATAAAGCAATACTCAGAATCCTTAAGACAGTTACAGCCTCAGAACCAGGAAAACAGTCCTGGTTCCAAATTTGACATCTTCTCCTGATAGAGCTTGTCAAAGGCTTCGCTCTGGGCCACAGTGAAGTGGTTTTTCCAATCTCCAGAAATTCCTGCCAAACAGAGACGGAAGGAAAAGCATCAGATCAGTGAGAAAAAGCCACAGAAATGAAACCAAGCCTGACTACCACTCAGTGTCTTATGACCAAAGAATACAGTCAAAGTCTTCTCTGAACAGTAACATGGAACATCCTCCAATCTGTGTGTTTCTTATGCTCAACCAACTGCCACAAAGGACACAGCTGGAGTGTGTGGAGGGTAGTGGCCATGAGTGGTTAAGAGTGTCACACAGATGAGATTTCAAATCCTAGTTACTAGCCTGGAAAACCTGAGAGGGTTATTTAACCTCTCTGAACCTCAATTTCTTTATTGGGACAATAATAGTAAGCAGCTGATGGAAATACAGTGAGATTTAATAATATAATGGATAATAGTAATTTTACATTTTTTCATTTTTAGATATAGATTTCTAGGAAGTTGGAAAACTAGTACAGAGATATCCCATGTTCACTTCATCCAGTTTCCTCCAATAGCTCTATCTAGATAACTGTAGTAAAACATCAAGACCAGAATATTGACATAGGTAGGTGTGTGTTTAATCCTCTGCATGTATGTATGTGTGTGTGTATATATATATATGTATTCATGCATGTATATTCATGTACATCATAGCAATCCAGATACAAAAATATTCTGTCACCATAAAGATCTCCCTCATGATATTACTCCTTTCAAGTCCCACCCACCCCACCTCCCCCATCATCTCAAATCCCCGTAAATCACTAATCTGTTCCCTAGCTCTATAAATTTGTCATTTTTAAAATGTTATTTAAATGCAATTATACATTATGTGACCTTTTGATATTGACTTTTTTCACTCAACATAGTGCTTTGAGATACACTCAAGTTGATGCATATATCAATAGCATTCATTTTCATTTTCATATAGTTGAAAAGTTTGTATTATGTACATGCCATATGACTAACACAATGAATAATAGCTATTTGCATAAGTTATCTCTTTTAATCTCAAAAAACCCTCTGAGGTGGGAATTCTTATTACCATTATTCTGTATGGCTCCTCAATATTCATATTCTAGGAATGGAAAAAGATGTGATAGGAAAAGTGGAAGGAGTCTTTAGTAAGGACGTAGGCTAGGAAGCAATTGATAAATCAAAGGCGGGGTAAACATTAGACACGGAAGAAAGCATAGGAATGACTGGGAGTATCTGGATTGGATTAGAGTTGGGATCTGTGATTCCATTAAGAACAGGGCGAGGCATCTAGGATTAGGTGCGGTTATGGTTAAAGATGTCACGTTTTACTTTATGCATAACCAATTACCCATAGGCTCAAAATGGTGACAGTAGATACCTGACAATATTTTTGGTAATTGAATAATACCTCTAAAGAATAGCTGTGGTACTTTTTTGGTGGGAATATAAAATGATGCAGGCACTCAGGAAAACAGTTTGCCAATTTCTACATACAAAATAATCCAGCCATTGCATTCCTGGGCATTTATCCCAAGGAAATAAAAATGAATGTCCAAGCAAAATCCATGCATAGTAGATGATAGCTTTATCTGTAATAGCAAATAAATTGTTCAGAATGCAAATATCCTCCCGTGAGTGACTGTTTAAACAGCGATACATCCATCTCATGGTACCACTCAGAAGTAAAAAGGAAGAGACTATTGATACATGCAACAAATTGAATATATCTCAGGGTTATTGTGCTGAGTGGGGAAAAAGCCAGGGTCAAAAGCTTACATGCTCTACCACTCCATTTATATAGTATTCTTGTAATGTCAAAATTATAAAGATGTTGAACATATAAAAGGTTGCCAGGGTCAGGGATGGGGTGGGGAGACAGATGGATGTGACTTTAAGGGGTAGCATGTAGAAGTCTTTCTGATGATGTTGAAGGACATAAAAAACCTCAGTACACTTTCTGCAACTTCTCTGACTCATAATCATTTAAAAAAAAAAAAAAGTAGGCCACCCAGAGCATCTAACTAGCCAAGATCTGCTGGGAATAACTGCAGCTCAGGGGCACTCTGATAAGTTGACAGAAGTAATCTTATCACTTTTAACCACATTTTCATCTTTAGACTCTCAAAAATCAAATATTGGGCAGTCAAGATTCAAACATGTTTGCTTCCATGACTCATGCTTTAAATGAATGTTGAGAAATAATCCATTTCTATGATAAACTCTTGCCACCCCCCTAGACCATCTATTCTCACCCTGTCTTAGAAGTGGTGCTTTGGTGATGTTATGTATGGGATGATCAAGCCTGGAGTAGTTGGACATTTTGTTCTCTTTCATGGCTGAGAAGGAGCTGTATTGGAGGACTGAGTCAAGTTCTTCTGGTTCCAAATTTTTACCAAGAAATTGACAAATCTTCTCCACACTGCCCTTAAGGTCCTGGAAGTAAAAAAAAAAAAGATTGTCAGCAGATAGTGATTATAAGGACTGAGACTAGCTGTTTGAGAACTAATGAAGGTACAACACAGAATACCTGTGTGACTTTCTGAAATTTTCTGAACTCCCATATGCCTCAGTTTTCACATTTGTGAAAGCAGAGAACAAAAATACCTGACAGGTAGTTATAGGAATGTTCCTGGTGAGGGTTAATGCTACTTTATATAACAGATTTCCACGATGCCTTAAATATTTAGCACATAGTTTTTCCTTGTTTACGTAAAGTCTAGTGTAGATTCTGCTAGTCACATGCATTTTAATATGACTACAACCTAACCTCCTGCCATTTTGTGGCTCAATGTTCCATCATATCCTTACACTCCTCTCTCTTCCACTGGCAGATGGAGAATGAGATCATAGGAAATGTGCACCTCGTTCCTCATCAACTCTACCCTGAAATGACACCAGCTTTCCCCTTACATTCCATTGACAAAACCAAGCCCCAACTCGATGCAAAGGAGACTGGGAAATATCATTCCTACATGGGCAGACACCTTGTAGAAACAGCTCTACACTACACAGGGGAAGTTGAAATTTCAGTGGCCAGCTGGCCAACACTATCACTGATTAAATGTGTTTATAGAAGTACATCAGGCAAAGATAAAGGGCTAGATGAAAACTGGCTATTGTTATTGACAGCAGAATGGAGGGGGGTAATCACAAAATGTCTTTAGTTTAGATAGATTCCTGTCCACCACTACCACCACTCCCAGCACCTCTATTTGGGAATTCTCTGGAAAAATGTCTGAAAGTTCAGGTGAAATGGCTTGTGCCTAGTTGACAGTTCAATAGTCCATCTAATAGGCAACGGCCCCCAAACTGGAGATGATTATAGATGCCTGCATAAAACATTGTGATGAAATGTGAGAATTGTAAGGTTGGAGTCAGCTTTGTGTGTAAATAACAATTTCCATGTATTAAGTATACATTACACAGCTTGGATAACGTGCATAAACAGAGACAGTAGAAGAAAATTGTCAGGCTGCTGTTCTGGCCTACTTCCCTGAGAGTGTCTTATCCTAAAATTGGTAGTTGATTTGGAAGAAATATATCTGTAATGATGATATAACTAACTTTTTTGAACACATAGTCCAAGACAGATATGATTCTAGATGCCTTTCATTTTCTTCTTACAACTCAGGAAGTTACTATTATTATTCATGTAGGAACGGGAGCACTGAGGCACAGAGTGGTTAAGAACTTGTCAAGGTTATCCAGTAAATAGTAGGCAGCCTGGCTCTGGGTGTCAAGCTCTTAGTCACTGCACCACACTTCCTCTTACGAACGTCTCTACATGGAGGAAGAGAAGAGAGATCTGGGGAGGAAGAGAGGATAGCTAACTCTAGGAGGGCCAGAGAAAGGAAATTACCCTCTGCAGCTCCTCATAAAACACTACTAGGAAGGACTTCTTGTCTCTCCTCTCCATCCATCCAAGGATATGCTCAAACCAAAGTCCATATTCCACTGTATAGGAATAAAAAGCATAAAGATTAGTTCCTCCCATACTCATAATCAAGGAAGGCTTATTGCCATCCCCAGAGCAGAAAGAGAAGTGAGTTTGAATTTAAGGGTTTTGGAGTTGACCAAGGAAAAGTTTTGATCACTAATTTGTAGTAACTCAGAAGCTATTTCTGGGGATGATGCGTTGGCAGATCTGTGGTGGGAAGAGTCCTTCACAGCAGGAAATCTTCAGGAGGCAGGATATGAGGGCGATACTAGAGGAAGCAAGGAAGAAACCCCCAAAATTCCTGGGGAAGATGGAAGGTTGAGGGGGAGGGGTCATGTGTCTAGGCAATGTCACAGAGTCAGCACAACGGGGGCCCCTGGACCAGAAATCTCTGAGGTGCCAAAGCGGCTTTGGACCTTATAAGCTTCATCAATGGTCAACACATGTGCGGTGTAGTTTTGTAGGACATGCAAAGCAGGTCAATTCTAAAGGACTAAAAATTCCTTATTTAGGCCATTTGTAAACAACAGGATGTGTAAGAGTGTGAGTTTGGCACCAGTAGGCTTTTCTAAGAGACCCAGGCTGCTGAGATGAATAAACACTCAGGACCAATACACAGAGGCCGCCTTCAGCTCATTCACGTCACAGAAGGCAGCACCTTATTCTGTGGAGTACATAAGGGGAATATACTTCTTTCCCTCTAGCAGTGTATAATAAAATAATTATTATGTAAACCATAAAATCTCAGATGTATTTTTCTATGTACTGAGATGCAATTATGACACAACTGATTCTTCCCTTTTAGATTTTTAAATTAATAGAATATTTTTTAAAGAAGTTTTAGGCTTACAGAAAAATTCAGCAGAAAGTACAGAGTTCCCATATACCACTTCTCCTCCACTCAGTTTCCTCTATTATTATCACCTTATGTTAGTTTGTTGTTTTTATTACAATTGATGAACCAATATTGGTATATTATTAACTAAAGTCCATACCTTAAACTTGAGTCCACATTTTGTGTTATACAGATCTTTGAGTTTTGATAAATTCATAATTTCATGTTGATACTGAGCAAAATCAAGTTTGTTCCTCCCCATGCACATTAAAAGCCAATTCCTGAGACACCAGGGATTCATAGAAAGAACAAGTTTATTTAGTGCACAAAGAAAGGAGCACAATTGCCTAATGACCCAAAATTGTCTCTCAGATCTGCAGAAATTTGAATATTTTAAACATCAGAGTGCTAATCAATATTTGGGTGGAGCTTGCCACAGGTTCCTTCATTAATGAACATTAAGGGGCTGAACAGGATGGGGGTGGGCACCAAACCGGGGTGAGTTACAAAGTTACAGTCATCAGAGCTCAGGGTTCTGGGGCTGGAAAGTACAGAATAGAGGTCAGTCACAAGGTTTTCCATGTGGATAGTAACAGGAGGCTGGAGTGGTTACCAGCACAGTAGTGCGTGTACACAAGGTGTCCTCAGTCTAGAGTAACCATAAACAGCAGCGACATCTGTGTAGAATGACCAGCACAGCAGCAGGTCTGGGCTAAATCCAGCCAGTTTCAGCAACTTCAGGTATTAATCTTTAGCTATTTTATAGTATAAAGGCATCTATGTAATAAATTTGTAATCATAATTTTTTGTAAATTCTTAACTCTCAGGTACAATGCATCCACCATTACAGCATCATAGAAAATAGCTTTGCTGCCCTAAAAATCCTCTGCACTCCAGGTGCCCCTCCTTCACTCACACCTTCAGACCCCGACAATCACTGGTCTTTTTATTGTCTCTGTAGTTTTGCATTTTCCACAACGTGATATGGTGGGAATCATATAGTACGTATCCTGTCCAGACTGACTTATATCACTTAGCAAAATGCATTCAAGGTTCTTCCTTGTCTTTTCGTGGTTTAATAGCTCACTTCTTTTTATTGCTGAATAATGTTCTATTGTATAAATGCATGATAGTTTGCTTTTCCGTTCATCTATTTAGGGAAATATTAGCTGCTTCCAAGACTCTACAGTTATGAATAAAACTAGTATAAATATTTGTATGCAGAATTTTGGGTGTACGTAAATTTTCAACTTACTTGGGTAAATACCTATCTGCATGACTGCTAGGTCATATGTTTAAGCTGTTTAAGTAACTGCCAGAACTGTCTTCCACAGTGGCTCTATCATTTTGCCTTCTTACCTGCAATGACTGAGACTTTCTGTTGCTCTACAACCTCACCAGTATTTGAGGTTGCCCGTGATTCATATTTTAGCCATTCAAATGGGTGTGTCGTGGTATTGCATTGTTGTTTTAATATACAATTTCCTTATGATATATGATATTGAACATCTTTTCAGATGTTCACCTGCCATCTATGTATCTTCCATGGTGAGACATCTATTCACATCTTTTACAAGGGTTTATTGGGCTCTTTGTTTTCTTATTGTTGAGTTTTAAGAGTTATTTGAATATTTTGGATACAAATCCTTTATTGGATACGGGCTTAGCAAATATTGCTCCTAGTCTGTGCATTGTTTTTCCATTCTATTAACAGTGTTTTCACAGAGAATTTTTAAATTTTAATGAAGTCCAATTTGGCAATTATTTTCTTTCATGTATTTTGCTTCAGGTGTTGTATCTAAAAGTCATTGCCAAACCCAACATCACCTAGATTTTCTCCTACTGTACAGTATCTTCCAGAAGTTTACAACTTTGCTTTTTACATTTAGGTCTATGATCCATTTTCAGTTAATGTTTTGTGACAGAAGAAAAGTCTGTGACTAGATTCCATTTTTCTTGCATTTGGATGTCCGCTTGTTCTAGCACCGTGTGTTTAAAAGCCTCCCTTCCCCACTGAACCGCCTTTTCTACGTTGTCAGAGATCAGTTGACAACATTTGTGTGGGTGTATTTCTGGGCTCTTTATTCTGAATGTAACGTGCTTTTTGAAATCCACTCTGTCACTCTTGGTCTTTTGACTGGAGCATTTATAACTCATTTATATTTAAAGCAACTACTGATGACGTAGGACTTTTTTTCTGCAAATTTACTTTTTGGTTTTTGTTAGTCTTCTAAGTTTTATGTTCCTCAATTCTTCCATAACTGCCTATTTTTGCATTTAGTTGATCTTTTATGGTGAACCATTTAAATCCCTTCTCATTTCCTTCTTTGCATATTTTTCTGATATTTTCTTTGTGGTTATCCTTGGTTTAAAGTTAACACCCTTAATTTATAACAATCTCATTGGCTTGATACCAGCTTAACTTAAGTAGAATACACAAACGATGTCCCATTACCTGTCCATCCTTCCACCTTTAGTCCTTGTCACAAATAACATATTTGTAAATTATGAATAAGTCCAAAAATGTTAATTCAACATTACTTTTCATACATTTGCATTTTAGATCCTGTAGGAATAAAAAGTTACGGTTACAAACCAAAAAAGACAAGTATTGGCATTTATATTTACCCATGTCATTACCTTTACCAGAGACATTTATTTCGTCATGTGGCTTGGATCTATTGCCTTTCAACCTGAAGAACTCCATTTAGTATTTCTTATATGGTAGTTCTAATCGTGACAAACTCCCTCAGCTTTTGTTGTTCTAGGAATGTGTTTTGCATGCTCATAATATAGAAATATGATTATTTCTTTAAAAAAAGTTTTACTTCTTCCTTTCAATTTGAGTGCCTTTTCTTTCTTTCTCTTGCCTGATTGCTCTAGCAAGAACTTCCAGAACAATGTCGAATAACTGTGGTGATAGTGGGCATCCTTGACTTCTTCTTGATCTCAGAGGGAAAGTTTTCAGTCTTTCCCCATTAAATATGATATTAGCTATAATCTATACTTAGTGGCAATGCTCCAAAATGTTTTCATCACTGGTAACGAATGTACCACACTAATGAAAGATGTTGTCAATGTAGGGAAATGTTGGAGGTGTAGGGAGTGGGACGTATGGGAATCCCCTATATTTTTATGTAACATTTATGTAATCTAAATATCTTTAAAAAACTAAAAATAAATTTAAAAATAAATCCTCTTTTATCAGATATTAATATAGCTACTCAGCTCTATTTTGGATATTGGTTCCATGGCATGTTTTTCCCATCCTTTCACTTTCAACCTAATTGTATCTTTGAATTTAAGGCGAGTCTCTTGCAGACAGCATAGAGTTGGGGTCATGCTTTTTTTTTCACCATTCTGCCAATCTCTGTCTTTTGACCAGAGAGATTAATCCATTTACATTTTAAATCACTACTGATAATGCAATAATTTCTTCTGCCATTTTACTATTTGTACTTTGTATCTCTTATACATTTTTTTGTCCCTCAAGTCTTCCTTTAATGACTACATTTATGTTTATTTGATTTTTGTACAGTACCATTCTGAGTGCCTTTTCTTTCTATCTGAACAGATTTTTCACCTCATTTTCTTCTGGTGACCATGATTTAAATTAAACATCCTAAATACGTAACAATCATATTTGGTCGATACAAACTTTAATAGCATACAAATGTACTTTTCCTACACCCCTCTACCCCACCTTGTTATTTTTACTTGTTAACACTTGTATCTTTGTACATTGTATGTCCAAAATCATAGATTTACCATTAAACTTATGCATTTGCATAAATAT
>JAQZBX010046974.1:0-20617 GCA_029593785.1 Cabassous unicinctus | reverse complement strand
AAAAAGGAAAGGGGGTAGGAAAGAGGAAAGAAAAGCAAGAGACAACAAATAAACAGAGAAAAACCAAACAACCACACAAGCAAGCAGTCAAACAAAGCTAAGGAGGAAGTGTGCCTTCTAAAGTCCTTGTGGATCTTCTCAGCCTGCTTGTGTTTATCAATTTCCCTGCAGGGTTCTATGTGCAGGTTTTGAGGCAGATTTTATGTATTAAACTAAATTAAAAAGAAGAATTCATTTTTTAAAGTGACCGTCTTTTTTTTTTTCTTTTCTTTTTTTTTTGGCAATATAAGGGACCCAAAAGAAGTCCTCTGCTGGACCAACCCCTTCACCGAGGGGACCCTAAATAGGCTCGTGGAAACTAATCAAGCACTTTCCACTTCCTGCCCTCCCCCGTGGAGCTGAAGCTCTGATGCTTGTCAGTGCAGAGTGATTAAATTGGCTGACTCCGCCCCCTCTGGAGCCAAGCCTCAGTGTCAGCAGGCTGCTGGGTAAATCAGGTTTCCTCAGCAAATTCGCCTCTCCCCTCAGCCTGGCACTGCTTCAAGCTGGCTTATCTGCTCCCCAAAGCTATGGAGGAGTCCAGGCAGCCAAATCCACAGAAGTTAAACCCCTTTCCACCTTCTGTCAGAACCCTCCCTCTCTCGGAGAATGCTCCCTCACACCGGGAGCGGGAGTCACGGGTGTGGGATTTGTGGCTCAAACCAGCCTTTTTCCCTACAGGTGGGGCTCAGCCATCTGTGTTAACCACCACAGGCAGGCTTAAAACTCACGAATCTCTACCGATCACTCCACGCCATCGATCTGTCTGCAACTAGATGTCCCAAGCTTCTTGCTCCGTGCGCCCACAGCACAGACCCCCAGGCAGGACTCTGTCCACAATCGGCCATCCTCAGAGAGCTAGTCAGCAAATGCCCTCCTAAACTGACACCATCTTGCCTCCTCCTCAACATGGTTTTTAAGAAATGTTAGTGACTCCCATTACTTTGAGGGAAGTTTTACATGAACATTTATGAACAAATGTGGCATTTGAAATAAAGTCTTTGATAATTCTCAATATAACACTATAAAATTGAAATTAAAGTGAGTTGTATTATTAATTTTTTTCCTTTTTCTTCCTCAAGGAGAAAATACTGTGTCTTTATGAAAATATCAATGAAATTTTATTGATTTATTTTTGACAAGTTCATATGAGACTTAAAAGATAATTTTAATGAAATGGTAGTTTTATCTTTATATCTATGCTATTCTTTTTTATTCTTCTTTAATAGTAACAACTGACGCAATAGAGTTAATAAAACCTGTTCATATCTGTTAGTACATATAAGCAACATTACAGAGTATTTTGTATTGCAAGAGAATGGAGTTGTTACAATCACTGTCTTCAAGAGATCTGAATATAGTGGGATGAGCAGACTTACAGAGTAATGAATATAAGACAATTTGAAGTTATCAGGCCATTAGTAATCTTTTCTGGATTCCATTGTTGTAGATTTCCATGAATTTAATTTCAAGGCATCATAATACTAAAAGACATCCTAAAAGATCTCTTGTATTCCAGGAATACACTTCTTTACTTCCTCTAGTAAACAGGGCAAATCATCCCAAGCTGTACTCTAAGTCCCTTCTTTGCCTATTGATTCAAAGGCATGAGCAGCTTAGAGTTGCTGGGTGGTCATCTCAACTTCCAGTTCAATGGAATCTTTGTTGTATCTCCTGGTGGAAATACTCCTACCTTTGAAACTAAGATCTCTAGACCAGAAGAGCATAAGGTCACGTGGGCAGGAAACAAAATTTTTTCTAAGGGATTTTGTGTGTGGTACCACTCCTATTTCTAACCCTTGATTCCTGGACCCATGAATAATGGTTACAAAAGATAAGGCACTGGTAGATTAGACACTGATTTGGAACATACACAGTCGCCTGTAGAACATTGCCCCAGCCTGCAAGATATTGCCATGCAGTAGATGCCATAACTGAATCCTTAAATCCTTAAAGATCATGCCACTATTTTATCAATCCAGTTGTTTCAGGATGGTGGGGCAAATGGTAGGACTAGTAAATAAAAGTGATGTGGATACATGCCACACTTCATTAACTGTGGAGCAATGCTGCTCGGGAATCCATGACAGTGGAGAAGACATTCTGTAACCTCATGGATGGTAGTTTTGGAAGAAGCTGCATTTGCAGGGAAGGTAATTTGTTATCCAAAATCGTGTTTATTCCAGCAAGAACCAAACAGTGCCCCTTCCATGATGGAAATGATCTCATGTAATCTACCTGCCACCAAGTGGCAGACCGAACACCTTTAGAATGGTGCAAGAAGAATGAATGATGGTCTCTGCAGCAGGCAGATTGAGCACTCAGCTGTGGCAGAAGCCAGGTGGACTTTGGTTAGTAAAAGTCCACACTGTTGTCCCCATGCATAAAGTCCATCCTTACCACCATGGCCAATTTGTTCTTGAGCCCATTGGATATGAACAGGACTGGCTGGGGAAAGAGGCTGACTTGTATTCACAGAATGGGACATACTTTCCACTGGGTTATTAAAAGGGGAGCCTCATGAGGTCACCCTCTGAAGAGCCTTCACATAGGACACACATATCTTCATGATTGTTGCCCATTCAGAAAGTCTATCCATATACTGCTACCACAGACCTCTTTGTCACAAAATTTTCAATCATTTTCCTTCCATTTCCCTGAACATACAGTCAAACCCTTGGCCACAGCCCATGATTCAGTATGTAAATGCACCTCCAATCAATTCTCTAGTCAACAAAATGAACCATCAGGTACATTGCTAGGAGTTCTGCCCACTGGGAAGATGTTCCTTCACCACTGTCCTACAGGGGTGTTTCAGAAGGAGTTCTGGTACTGCAGCTGTCCAGTTTCTGATGGTACCTGCATATTATGCAGAACTGAGTTTTATCTTCCTCAGGCAATGACTATAGGGAACTCCCCAAGGAGTTTATACCTGCAGGGTGAGAAAGAGAATGCAATGTGGCAGTAAGGGAGCCATGGGCATTTGTGCCATTTTGTCATTCAGCTCTCTCATGCCTTCATGGCCTGCTCAAGCCAAATCTCATATATTCCACTTCCATTTGATGATGAAGTGCTGCTATGCACACGCAATATTTTGGCTTGGTGGGACAAACAGAATTCAGTTAATAAGGAAAGCCAAGAACTCATGGTATATAGGAGACCTATGGTTAAGTGTTCAGTCTTTACTAAGGCCCAATACAGGCCAAAAGCTGTTTCTCAAAAAGAAAGTTATCTGCAGAGGATATCGGGGCATTGCTACAAAATCCTAAGGGTTTACACTGTGATGCTCCAGTAAGGTTCTGCCAAAGGCTCCATACAGGATTTGATTTGCCATTGACAGTTTACCACCACTGGATCTTCTGGATCACGTGGCTGAAATGGCAGAGAAGCTTGCATAGGAGTCTGGAATTGCTAGAAAATATCCTCTTTTTCTAGTCCCAATTCAATCTACTAGCATTTCAGGTCACTCTGTAAATGGGCTGGAAAAGCACACCTCAGTGAGGAATATGTTGTCTCCAAACTCCAAAGAACTCAACTAAAAGTTTTGCCTTCTTTTTGGTTGGAGGAAGGATGAAAGGCAACAGCTTACCCTTCACCTTAGCAAGGATATAGTGACATTCCTTATTTTGCCTTTGGTGATTATGTATTGTCACTTGGTTCTGCCAGTCCAGTTCTGATCTGCCCCATTGTGTTTAAGGATCCAAGTTTAGTAGCAGTAGTTCCCACAGTAATATCTGACCTATAGAGAAGAGCAACCACAGAATCTTCAGGAATGATGTAACTGCTTTAACAAATTTATTCCTCACAGTCATGGTGAAAGCTGTGCCCTTATACATTTCTCTGGTGGGTGAGAAGATCTTACATAATAAATTCCCTCTATCATTCCAAACCCACTAAGCCTTTGAATACATTCATCTACAGCATATGATGGCAGAGCTAAATTTCAAATTCCCTCAGTGTAGGGCAACTTTTGTCAATGCTTCAGCCAACTATCTAACAAACTGAAAGAGACATTTCTAACACCTCAGCTTACAACATTATATCCAGAATCTCTGCTTCAGTGGCCCACATCAGTAAACTCAGTATTTCACAATGATACATCATGTCTACCATTATCACATACCCTAAATATCCACTCTCACACATCCTCTAGTGTCTATATGTACAAATTTGAAAAATCATGTAATTCTTTTGGAGTATAGTGCAACTCCACATGGGTCACACTATGCACCTGCCCTTTGGGGCCCATCAGACTTTCATATAGTTATAGATCTGGAAGTAAAGAAGGGTTGTGGAATGGGTCCAGAAAGAAATTACCAGTGTCTTGCATGTTCACAGCCTGAGGGGATTCCATTAGAGTTTCATTTGTTGAAACAAGGTTAATCTCTTCAAATGGAAACTGTTTTCTCAGAGGAGGCAATTACAGGTTTATCAGGCAAAGAGGCTTTAGCTCTTCCATTGGATTTGGAATAGAAGATTGCTCAGGGCAGACCATTACAGATTTATCTGGCAAAAAAGACACAGCAGAATTCAAGGTTTCAATTTTCCTTGTCATCATCTTGATAAGTCCATATGTTTCCCTTCCAGTTTCCAGTATTACTTTCCTTCCCAAACAGTGTCCTAAATTTTACAGCAGATACCCTGCAATGTTGGGAATTCAGTTTGTGTTGTAATACAGATATTTGTATCATGAGACTCTGCATTTGGTTTTCAGAAATCTAATGCTCAGGCCTTGGTATCTAAACATACTCTCCAATAAAAGAAACCAAGGAGATATGACAAATCCCAGGGCTTGAGATAGGAAAGTACAAATGAGCTTCTGCTAAAAAGTAAGGAAGTGCTCCATAAGGAAACAGAATCTAGCTTGAAGAGGATGCCAATGAGAAAACCTGAACGAAAGTGAACATTAAAATTTATCATTGTAGATCCAAGATGGCAGAGTAGGGAGTAGCATATGCATGCATCCTCCAGAAATGTCAAGAAAAGAGGGAGGCTTGCTGGGGGCACAGGAAGCAGCGTGGATGGCTTGTAAGGGAGGCCTTGCTGGGTGCAGGGGAAGTAGCAGGGAAAGCAGCTCAGATAATCTGTGAGAGAGGTCTTACCAGGCACAGGGGAAGCAGCACAGGTGGTCTGTGAGAGAGACCTTGCTGGGTGTCAGGGAAGCAGCTGGGGCACAAGAGAAGTAGCACAGGTGGCTCATGAGGGAGGGCTTGCCAGGCACAGGTGAAAGTGGTACCCAGAGCTTGTGAGGGAGGCCTCACCAGGCATAGGTGGGCAGGGGGAAGGGGGATGGTGGTGCTTAGGCTCCAGAGACCAGGAGACCACTGTACAACAACCAGAAAGGAGCAAGATGGGAAGACTGGGGGAGGTCACCACAGAGGAACTGGCTCTATTTAACTGGTCTGTATCCTCTTTGTAGGTCCCTGGCCTGGTCTGATCAGTTGAACATGGGAAATTCTAAAGATTTAAAATTAGCTGTACCAAGTGTCAAAGAAGAGCATTAATGCAAAGCCAAAGAACAATAAAACCCTAGGCAAGCTAGAGAAACTGACCATCAGAGTAACCCCATTCAGATAATCAGATGCCTAGACATCAACAAAAAATTACACTCCATAAAAAACAGGAAGATATAACACACTCAAAGGGACAAATTAAGAAGTCAGAGGAGATGCAGAATTAGAACTAAATATGTCCAAACAAATCTCCTAGATCAATTCAAGGAGGTGAAGGAAGAGATAAAGGATATTAAGAAATCACTGTATGAGCATATAGAAGAAGGTCAAAACAACATTGAAAAATAACAGAATTTATGGTATGAAAGGCATAATAGAAGAGATTAAAAATACACTAGAATTACACAACAGCAGATTTGAATAAGCAAGGGAAAGAATTAGCAAATTAGAAAAGAGGACATCTGAAGTTGCACAGATAGAAAAACAGATACAGAAAAATGGAAAAAATTGAGCAGGGTCTTAGGTAATTGAATGAAAGCATGAAGCACACAAATATATACATTATGGATATCCCAGAGGGAGAAGAGAAGGAGTGTTTGAGGAAATAATTACTGAAAATTTCCCAACTCTTATGAGGGACATGGATGTATGTGTCCAGGAAGTGCAGTATACTACAAACAGAATAAATTCTATCAGATCTACTCTGAGACACATGCTAATCAGATTGTCAAATTCCAAAGATAGAGAATCCTGAAAGCAGCAAGAGAAAAGCAATCTATCGCAATCCAGGGATACTTGATAAGATTAGGTGCTGATTTCTCATCAGAAACAATGGAGGTGAGAAGGCAGTGGTATGGTACTTAGGGTACTAAAAGAGAAAAACTTCCAGCCAAGAATTCTGTATCCAGCAAAATTGTACTTCAAAAATGAAGGATAGATTAAAATTTTCATAGACAAAGAAGGATATTATATATTAATGAAAGGGGCAATCTACCAAGAAGAAAGAACAATCCTAAATCCTAAATATTTATGCACGCAACCAGGGTGCCCCAAAATACATGAGGCAAACACTGGCAAAACTGAGGGATGAAATAGATGCCTCAACAATAATAGTTGAAGATTTCAATAAACTTTTCTCAGCATTGGATAGAACATCTAGACAGAGGATCAATAAGGAAACAGATCTTGAATAATATGATAAAGTCTCAATGAATTTAGAAAGATTGAAATTATACAAAGCACTTTCTCTGACCACAGAGAAATGAAGCTGGAAATCAATAATGGACAGAGAACTGAAAAATTCACAAATACATGGAAGTTAGACAACACTCTTAAACAATCTGTAGGTCAAAGAAGAAATTGCAAGAGAAATAAGTACCTGGAGATGAATGAAAACAAGAACAAAACATATCAAAACTTATGGGTTGCAGAAGGGCAGTGCTGAAAGGGGAATTTATAGCCCTAAATGCCTACATTGAAAAACAGGAGAAAAGAGCATCCTGCAACATCCCTGAAAGAATGGAAGGAGGAGACTGCACATCTACAGAGAAGATTCACGAGTAGAGCACTCCACACTGTTGAGGCCGGTGTCCATACTCCACTGGAGGTGCAAGCCATGGCTGGAATTGGAAGCTCCATTTCCCACAAATGGGGGAGGAAATGATGGTAGGGCACCAACTTCAGCTACTGATTAGTAAATTTGGCTGGCTAAAGTGTAACCCTAAGAACAGCTAAAGTTTGAACCTGTCCAGTTTGGAAACAGGCCGGTAGCCGCCATTTTGACTTCATCTCTGGCATGAGGGGAAGCGGGGCTGCTTGAGAATCACAGTGATGGTAGGGACCAGTTTCTTTCCACCCAGATTGTACTGCAGATCTAGCCTGGGTTCTAGCCCCACCTCTGGCAGGGAAGAAGCTGGCGGGACCTGCACCAGCCTCTCCAGGTAACTGCAGATACATATAGCCAGTACAGACTGAATAGTAAGACACCTGGGCTCCATCCCCACACCCCAATAAGATAGGAGGGGAGCTGTGTTTCCTCAGCCCTCTGGGCAACTGCAGGCACTATCAGCCCATACAAACTGGTTTGTTGACCATCTTCAATTCCAACTCCACCCCTCCAACCCTATAGGATAGGAGGGGGCTAGGGTTTCTTCAAGCTCTTTGGGAAACTGCAGGTGCTTTCAGCCTGCACAGGCTGGATACTCAGACACCTGTAGCTCTATCCCCACCACCCCAATAGGATAAGAGGTGAGCTGTTTCCTCAGCCTCTCTGGGTAACTGCAGGTGCTTTTAGTCCACACAGACTGAATAGTCAGGCAGCTATAGCTCCATCCCTGCCCCCAAGTAAGGTAGGAGGAGAGCTGTGTTTCATCAGACTTTCTGGCCAATGGCAGGCACTTTTGGCCTGCACAACCTGCACTGGTGGGTACCTGTGGATCCACCCCCACTCCCCAATAGGATAGGAGCCTCTCCAGACAATGGCAGGTACTCTTGGCATTCAGCCCACATGAATTAGATTGCTGGGCAGTCCAAAGGGACCACCCCCAACCCTGGCCTGGAGAGGGGGCAGTGCTATGTCAGTCTACCTGGGCAACTGTAATCATTTTGGACCCGCATGGCATAGATTGCTGCCCACACCTGTAACTCCATTTACAATCCAGACAGGAGAGGAAGGGGCATGAAGTTTCATCAGACTCTCTGGGCAACTACAGATGGTCTTAGCCTGCACGACTTGGATTATTACACATGGCTGTGGTTCTGTCCCTACCCCTGGCAAAGGAGAAATGTGAGAAAAGCAATGCCTGGGGAAATGGGGGAAGCTTCAGTTTCCACAGCTTATAGCACCAACTATATCCTTGCCTCCTACTACACAACCAGCAAGGAAGAAAGGGCAAGAAAACCCTAAACTAAAGAGAGAAACTGCACCCAGAATAAATGCATCTAGTTAGCCAGATGCCAAGACACCAATAAAAAATTGTAATCTATACCAAGAAACAGAAAGATATGGTCCAGGCAAAGGAACAAGATAAGCCTCCAGATGACATAAAGGAGTTGAGACAACTAATCATAGATGTTCAAACAAATCTCCTTAATAAAGTCAATGAGATGGCTAAAGAGATTAAGGATATTAAGTAGACATTGGATGAGCACAAAGAAGAACTTGAAAGCATACATAAAAAAAATAGATCTTATGGGAATGAAAGGCACAATAAATGAAATTAAAAATACACTGGAGGCATATAAAAGCAGGTTTGAGGAAGCAGAATAAATGATTGATGAGCTTGAAGACATGGCCTCTGAAAGCAAACATTAAAAAGAACAGATAAGGAAAAGGATGGGGAAAAAATTGAACAAAGTCTCAGGCACTAAACAACAGCAAGAGACATGCAAACATACCTGTCATGGGTGTCTCAGAAGGAGAATAGAAGGGAAAAGGGCTAGAAGGAATATTTGAAGAAATAACGGTAGAAAATTTCCCAACTCTATTGAGAGACATAGATTTCCATGTTGAAGAAGCACAACGTACTCCCACCTGAATAAATCCGAATAGACCAACTCCAATACACATATTAATCAGAATATCAAATGCCAAAGACAAAGAGAGAATTCTGAGAGCAGCAAGAGAAAAGCAATGCATAACATATGAGGGATACCCAATAAGATTAAGTCCTGATTTCTCATCTGAAACCATGGAGGCAAGAAGGCAGTGGTATGATATATTTAAGATATTGCAATAGAAAAAGTGCCAGCCAGGAATCTTATACCTGGCAAGATTGCCTTTCAAAAATGATGGCAAGTTTAGAATATTCACAGATAAACAGAAACTGAGAGAGTTTATAACAAAGGGACTGGCTTTGCAGGAAACACTAAAGGGTGGGCTATAGCCTGAAAAGAAAAGACAGGAGAGAGAGGCTTGGAAGATAGTTTGGAAATGAAGATCATAACAATGAAAGTAACTAAAAGTGTCAAAAGAGTGGTGAAAATAAAATACGAGAGATAAAACCCAAAGGTCAAAATGGGTGAAATTAGAACTGCCTTTACAGGAATAACATTGCATGTTAATGGATTAAACTCTCCAGTCAAAAACACAGACTGGTGGAATGGATAAAAAAATATGAGCCATCTATATGCTGTCTACAAGACACTCACCTCAGACCCAAGGATACCAATAGATTGAAAGTGAAAAGCTGGAAAAGGTATTCCACACATGCAGTAACAACAACAATAAAAAAGCCAGAGTACCTATACTTATATCAGATGAAATAGACTTTAAAAGCAAAACTGTTATTAGAGACAAGGAAGGACATTACACATTAATTAAAGGGGCAATTCACCAGGAAGAAATAACCATTATAAACGTATATACACCTAACCAGGGTGCCCCAAGATACATGAGGTATATAATGGCAAAACTGAAGGGAGAAGCAGATGTTTCTACAATAATAATTGGAGACTTCAATATACCAAACTCAGCATTAGATAGAATATCTTGGCAGAGGAATAATATAGAAACAGGGAGCTTGACTAATATGAGAAATGGATAAACCTAATAGACATATACAGAACACTGCATCCCAAAACAGCAGGATATACATTCTTTTCAAGTGCTCATGGATCTTTCTCTAGGATAGACCATATGTTGGTCACAAGGCAGATCTCAATGAATTCAACAAGATGAAGTTACACAAATCACTTTCTCTGATCATAATGGAATAAAGTTGGAAATCAATAAGAGGCAGAAAAAGGGAAAATTCACAAATACATGCAGATTAAACAACACACTCATAAATAATCAGTGGGTCAAAGAAGAAATTTCTAGAGAAATAAAAAAATATCTCAAGATGAATGACAGTGAGACCACAACATATCAGAACCTATAGGATGCAGCAAAGGCAGTGGTGAGAGGGAAATTTATAGCTTACATTAAAACACTTACATTAAAAAAGAAGAAAGAGAGAAAAGCAATGACCTAACTACACAGCTGGAGCAGCTAGAAGAAGAACAGCAAACTAGTTGGAAAGCAAGTAGAAGGAATGAAATAACAAAGATCAGAGCTGAAATAAATATAATTGAGAACAAAAAATAATAATAAAGATTAACAAAACCCAAAGTTGGTTCTTCAAGAAGATTAACAAAATTGACAAACCCTTAGCTAGACTGACAGAGAAAAAAAGAGAAAGAAGATGCGAATAAATGAAATAAAAAATGAAAATGGGGACATTATTACTGACTCTACAGAAATGAAAGAGATCATAAGAGGATACTGTATGCCAAAAAAACTAGACAATGTAGATGAAATGGAAAGATTCCTAGAAATGTATGAACAACCTATACTGACCCTAGGGGATTGAAACAGTCATCAAACAACTCCCCCAAATGAAAAGCCCAGGACCAGATGGTTTCACAGGTGAGTTCTATGAAGCATTTAAAGAAGAATTAATACCAACCTTACTCAAGCTCTTCCAAACTATTGAACTCATTCTATGAAGCCAATATTACCCTAATACCAAAGCTAGATGAACATATTCCCAAAAAAACAAAAATTACAAATCCATTTCCCTAATGAATATGAAGGAAAAATCCTAAACAAAATACTTGCTAATCAAATCCACCAACACATTAAAAGAATCACTCATCATGATGAAGTGAGTTTTGTACCAGGCATGCAAGGGCAGTTCAACACAAGAAAATCAATCAGAATAATACACCACATTAATAAATCAAAGAAGAAAAATCATGATTCTATCAATTTATGCAGAAAAGACATTTGACAAGCTACAGCATCCTTTCTTGACAAAAACATTAAAAAGATAGGAATTGAAGGAAACTTTCTCAACATGATAAAGGCTATATATGACAAACTCACAGCTAACATTGTACTCAATGGTGAAAGACTGAAAGCTTTCCTGTTGAGTACAAGAACAAGACAAGGATGCCCACTGTCACCACTGTTGTTCAATATAATGCTAGAGGTACTAGCTAAAGCAATTAGGCAGGAACAAGAAATAAAAGGCATCTATATTGGAAAGGAAGAAGTAAAACTTTTGTTATTTGCAGATGATATGATCCTATACCTAGAAAGTCCTGAAAAATCTATAACAAAGCTGCTAGAGGTAATAAAAGATTTCAGTAGTGTCAGGATACAAGATCAATATGCAAAAATCAGTGGTGTTTCTATACAATAGTAATGCACAATCTGAGGAGGAAATCAAGAAAAAATCGCATTTACAATAGCAACTGAAAGAATCAAATATTTAAGAATAAACTTAACCAAGGATGTAAAGCACTTGTATTCAGAAAACTACAATGCATTGTTAAAAGAAATTTAAAAAAGATCTAAATAATTAGAAGAACATTCCATGCTCATGGATTGGAAGACTAAATATCATTAAGATGTCAATTCTACCCAAATTGATAAACAGATTCAATGCAATCCTGATAAAAAATTCCACCATCAGTTTTTAAACAAATGAAAAACACAATTATCAAATTTATTTGGAAGAGTAAGTGGTCCCGAATAGCCAGAAACATCTTAAAAAGGATCCACTGATGGGCCCTTGATATTGGTGACTAGCCTTATGAGTCTTTGCTCTTGAAATTGAAACTTAGCCTATTGTTATGGGGTGCCTAAGGGTTGCCTCCTGAGAGCCTCTTTGTTGCTCAAATGTGGCCTCTCTCTAAGCCAAACTCAGCGTATGAATGCATTACCTTCCTCTCAGCATGGGACATTGACTCTTGAGGATGAGCCTCCCTGGCACTGAGGGATTGCTACCAAGTGCCAAGTGGCAATGCAACTGGAAAAACACCTTGAACAAAAGGCAGAAAAGGTAAAGACAAATAAGTTTATATGGCTAAGAGACTTCAAAATGAGTCAGGAGGTCATCCTAGAGGTAATGCTTACGCACATCTCAGTAGGATCTCATAGAATTCCAAAGTGGGTATCACCCCAAGCTGTGGGGCTCCTAAGGGCTCTGGAGATACCCAGATCCTATGTCAGGGTGGATTGCTCCAGAGTTTGGTGCCTTGCCAGTGGGCCCTACTTTGGAGTTTGTGCTCCTGAGAGTGACAGAGTTGGACTCAATTAAATCTTCCCTGCACACAGCTCATCTGTCCCTTCTATTCAAACCTCTACTTGGTGCTGGAGTTTGTAGATGTATGTCCAGAGACTTGAGTTTTAGGGCTGTCCATGTCCAGCTGGGCCCAGAACCTCGGTGGAGCAGCAACTCCTACTCTACAGCTCATTGGACTCACCCAGGACAACTGGCACGGAGATGATGATGGACAATGGCCATCCCAGGGAATGGAGAGAGTCCAAACCTGCAGGCAGGATAATCCCATCCATTTTCCCCATGGGATATAAGGCCCCTCTCACTTGGAGGTGGAATGGACATCACCATCCCAGACTCTTCAGGATGAGGGTCTGAGCTATGGACTAGAGTGGACTTACATGTATTCTACTATAGACATACTGTGAATCAAGCAATGGAAGAAATTACAACATTAATGTGGAGCCAGTGGCCACTGGAGGCTCTGGGGGCAGGGAGAGGAAAAAACAGTTGTAATACAGTGGCTTTTTCGGGACTTGGGAATTGTCCTGAGTGACATTGCAATGACAGATATAGGCCATTTTATACCATCATATAACATGCAGAACTGTGTGGGAAAGAGTGTGGTCTACAATGTGAACTATGGTCCATGCTTAATGGCAAAGCCCCAGGATATGTTTATCAATTGCAATTAATGTGTCACACTAATGAAGGATGCTTATGTGGGAGGTTGTGGGAGGTTTGGGAGCTGGGGCATATGGGAATCCCTATATTTTTTGTGTAACATTTATGTAATCTAAGCATCTTTTTTAAAAAAAATTTTTTTTATTTGAAAAAAAAAAAGGCGGGGGAAAGGAAAGCTAAGTTGTAGGGCTCTCACTTCTGGGCCTTAAATCACATTACCTAGCTACAGTGGTATAAACAGCATGGCACTGGCATGAAGATAGATACATAGACCAATGGAACCAAACTGATGGTTCAGAAAGAGACCTTCACATCTATGGTCACGTGACTTTTGACAAGCTTGTCAAACCCACCTAGCTTGGACAGAAGAGCCCATTCAACAAATGGTGCTGGGAGAACCAAATATCCATAGCCAAAAGAAAAAAAAAGAGGACCCCTATCTCACACCTTATAAAAAAATTAATGCAAAATGAATCAAAGACCTAAATATAAAAGCAAGAACGATAAAGTTCCTAGAAGAAAATATAGGAAAACATCTTCAAGTCTTAGTGGTAGGTGGTGGATTCTTAAATCTTACACTAAAAGCACGAACCATGAAAGAAAACATGGATAAATGGGACCTCCTCAAACTTAACCCTTTTGTGAGTTAAAGGACTTCATCAGGAAAGTGAAAAGGTAGCCCACTCAATGGGAGAAAATATTTGGAAACCACAAATCCGATAAGGGTTGATTTCCATTCTATATAAAGAGATCATAGAACTCAACAATAAAAGAACAGACAATCCAATTGAAAAATGGACAAAAGATTTAAATAGGCATTTCTCCAAAGAGGAAATACAAATGGCCAAAAAGCACATGAAAAAATGTTCCATATCACTAGCTATTAGGGAAAGGCAAAGCAAAACATCAATGAGATATCATGTCACAACACATAGAATGGCCATTATTTAAAAAAAGAAAAGAAAAGAAAAGTATTGTGTTAGAGAGCATGTGGAGAAATAGGAACACTGCTTCACTGTTCGTGGAATTGTAAAATGGTTCAGCCTCTGTGGAAGACAGTAGCAGTTCCTCAGGAAGCTAAATATAGAACTGCCATATGATCCAGCAATTCCTCTACTAGGAATATATCCAGAAGAATTGAAAGCTTTGACACAAACAGACATCTTCACACTGATGTTCCTAGCAGCATTATTCACAATTTCCAAAAGATGGACACAACCCAAATGTCAATCAACCAATGAATGGATAAGCAAAATGTGGTATATGCATATGATGGAATACTATGCTTCAGTAAGGTGAAATGAAATTGGGACACATATGATAACATGGATGAATCTTGAAGACATTATGCTAAGTGAAGTAAGCCAGACACAAAAAGACAAATATTGCATGGTCTCATTAATATGAAGTAAATGTGAAGAATAAACACATGGAGTCAAAACCTAAGTACAGGTTATTAGGAGATAAGAGAAGGGCTGAGAAGGAAAATTGATGCTTAATGTATGTAGAAGTTTTAATTAACCTAACTGTAAAAGTGTGGAAATGTGTAGAGTTGATGGTAACATATTATAGTCAGTAGCAGCTTGTTTATAAATGGGAATGTGACTGAAAAGAGTAGTCTTGGGATGTAAATGTCAATTGAAAGAAAGCTAGAGAAGATATGAGAGAATTAACAAATCTAAAAGCTGGTTCTTTGAGAAGACTAATAAAATTCAAGATGCAAATAAATAAATTCAGAAATGAGGGGGGGAACATCATCACCAAATCCCCAGAAATAAAAAGCATCATAAGATGATACTATGAAAAACTGTATGCCAACAAACTAGAGAACTTAGAGTAAATGGACGAATTCCTAGAAACACATGAACATCTCAGTGACTGTAGAAGAAATAGAAGACTTTAAGAGACACATTACTGATAAAAAGATTGAATCAGTCATCAAAAAACTCCTAAGAAAGAAAAACTCTGGACCATATGGCTTCACCGGTGAATTCTACAAATCTTTCCAAAAAGAACTAATACAAATCCTGCTCAAACTCTTCCAATAGTTTGAAAAGGAGGGAGCATTACCTAACTTATTCTATGAAGCCAACATCACCCTAATACCAAAGTCAGATAAAGATGTTACAAGAAAAGAAAATTACAGACCAACTATTCTAATTAATTTAAAGGAAAATATCCTCAACAAAATACTTGCCATTTATATCCAAGAACACATTAAATGAATTATAAACCATGTTCAAGTGGAGTTTGTCCCAGGTATGCAAGAATAGTTCAATAAAAAAATTTATGTAATACACCACACTAGCAAATCAAAGGAGAAAAATCACATGATCATCCCTTTTGACAAGGAAAGGGCATTCGACAAAATCCAGTATACTTTCTTGATAAAAAAAAAAAAACCACTCCAAAAGATAGGAATATAAGGAATCTTCCTCAACAAGATAAAGGGCATATATGAAGAACCCACTGCTAACATCATACTCAATGGTGAAAGACAGAAAGCTTTCTACCTAAGATCTAGAATAAGACAAAGATGCCCACTGTCACCACTCTTATTCAACATTGCATTAGTTCTTGCTTATATAGTTAAACAAGAAAAAGAATTAAAAGGCATCCAAAGTGGAGAGGAAAAAGTAAAATTTTCACTGTTTGCATACGACATGACCATATATATAGAATGTCCTGAAAAATCTACAAAAAAGTAACTAGAGCTAATAAACATATTCAGGAAAGTGGGGGGGGATATAAGAACAACATGCAAAAATCAGTAGTGTTTCTACGTAGTAGTAATGAGCAAACTGAGTAGGAAATCAAGAAATAAAATTCCATTTACAATAGCAAGTAAAAGAATCATATATCAAGGAATAAATTTAACTAAGGATGTAAAGGGAATTGCTAAAAGAAATCAAAGACCTAAATAAATGGAAGGACATTGTGTGTTCCTGGATTGGAAGACGAAATATCATTAACATGTCAATTCTACACAAATTGATTTATGTGGATTTAATACAATAGCAACAAAAATTCCAACAGCCTTTTTTGCAGAAATGGAAAAAAAAAATGATGAAATTTTTTGGAAGGGAAGCAGCCCTGAATAGCCAAAAACAACTTGAAAGTGAAGAATGAAGTTGGAGGACTCACACTCCTTGACTATAAAGCATATTACAAAGCTACAGTGGTGAAAAAAAGTATGGTATTGGCCCAAGGATAGATATATTGATCAATGGAATCAAATTGAGAATTCAGAAATAGACCTGCACATCTTTGGCCAACTGATATTTGAAAAGGCTGCCAAGTCCACTCAACTGGGGCAAATAATCTCTTCAACAAATGGTTCTGGGAAAACTGGATATCCATATTCAAAAGAATGAAAGAGGGCCCTTATCTCACACCCTATATAAAATTAACTCAAGATAGATCAAAGACCTAAATATAAGAGCCAAGACAATAAAACTCCTAGAAGAAAATATCAGGAAGCCTCTTCAAGATCTTGTGGTAGGTCATGGTTTCTTAGACTTTATACCCAAATCATGAGCAATGAAAGAGAAATTAGATAAATGGGACCTCCTCAAAATTAAAAACTTTTGTGCTTCAAAGTTGTTTGTCAAGAAAGTGAAAAGGCAGCCTACTCAATGGGAGAAAAAATTTGGAAACCACATACTCAAGAAGGGTCTAATATCTAGCATCTATGAAGAACTCCTACAACTCAAAAATAAAAAGACAAACAACCCAATTAAAAATGGCCAGAAGACTTGAATAGACGTTTTTCCAAGAGAAAATACAAATGGCTAAAAAGTACATGAAAAGATTTCAGGTCTTACACCTCTAGAAGGAAAACTAGAAGTTAAAACATGGGATTTTATAACACAGTGAGCCCTGTAGTGGATAAGGATTGTGGTTAATAATGCATATGTAAGAAAGTTCTTTCAGCATCTAAAACAAAACTATGTCACTAGTAAAAGGTGTTAATAATAGGATGCTGCATGGAGAAAAGTGTACCTAATGTAAAATATGGACTATAGTTAACAGTAATATTTTAACATTCTTGCATCAATTGTAACAAAGTTACCACACTGATACTATGTGTAAACAATAGGGGGATTATGGAATGTGGCATTCTTTTATTCTTAGAAAAATATGTGACACAGAAACAACCAAATTTCCTTGTAAGTTTTACTGTTTTACTCTGAGGCTTCTCTGAATGTACATACATCCAACTGCAGTTCAAAGCTTCATCTTCAGAAAAATAAGAACTTGATATGAGAAGCAAGGTAGGTATATAAATTATGTTCTACCTTCCAATTAACAAAACCCTGGTAAGAAGGTAAACGTGGGACAGGATCAGGTGTCTCAACAGACAGGGCCTTTTAAATATCTTAAACCTTATATAGCTCCATACTTCCATGGGATATAAATGTGTCCTTGTTGCCATAGGTGTGCTTTCTGGATAGATAGAGGCCCTAAAAGTAGCTAACAAAATATTCAACTTCCCTCCTGGGGAAGTCCTGCTACTTTCTCAAATAAGATGGCCAAAATATATAAGCCTTGCCTAATAAGAGAAAACAGCCAAAAAGCCAAGCTCTTGATAGTAATGCTTGCATTTATGAACATTATTCCTGTAATAATGAACCTAAGCCTAATTATAATTAATGCCTAGCCGAACTCTGCAAATAAACTCGCTACCTTCCCTCCTGGCGTGGGACATGATTCCCAGGGATGAGCCTTCATGGCACCAAGGGATTACTACTGACCATTAATCAACAATGCATTTGAAGAAAAACCTTGATAAAAGGGGGAAATATTATATAAAATAGAGATTTAATGGCTAAGAGATTTCAAAGTGAGTCTTGAGGTCATTCCTAAGGTTACACTTATGCAGGTCTCAGCCAGACTTCACAAATTGCCACAGTTAACAAAGCCTCAAACCTAAGTGTTCCTGAGGACTCTAGGGACATCTGGACACCATAGGCAAGCCACACAGCCACATGAAATTAACACCCCCTCAGTGAGCTCTACCTGGCAATATATGAAATATTATTTCCCAACATAGTTATACTCATTTTAAATCCCCTAATCATGTATCTTCTGCTTCTTTTATTTGAACCTATACGTTTCAATATATTTGTTAATTATATTTCTCAGAGACTTAAAGCCTTTGGATTTTTCCTATGCTGGTTGAGCCCTGAAACCCAGAAGATACGTGACAAAATCCTATTCTCCACTTCTTCAGGCTTACCCTGGACAACTAACAAAACAATGAGGATGAACCAGCCCTATCCCAAAAACAAGGAGTATCTTCAACTGCAAGCAAAACAATTCCATTTCTCTGTTCCATAATATCTATGTCCCTTCTCAACCTGAAGCAGAGTGGACTTCACACCAAATCCCTCAAGAATGAGGAACGAAAAAAATAATGGGGGAGTGTAACCACTGACTAAAGCAGATTGATTGTATTGAAGTTATCATCTTGTGTTAATGAATAACTTGTAACGTTGATATAAAAACAAATTTTAATTATAAAAAACTAATAATAAACATGTGGTGTAACCCATTTTGAATAAAATGAGAACCCTTGGGTCAAATTAATTTAAATGAATTAATGGATGAATAAAAAGTGAAGTATGAAGAAAAGTTCTTCCTTAGAGAAGAATGGCAATGGATAACTGAGGAAGGAACAATGCAGTTAGAAATAGCAACATATGACAGCATGATGACTGTGGAGACCCAGGGCCTGGGCTCCCCCTAAGTCCTTAGCACATAGCTGCCTGCATGACCTAGACATAAGTTAAAATAAGGGTTAACAACCCTTCCCAGAGGGGAAGTTATGTATAGATGGTATCATAAACCATAATCTTAGAGCAGTAAAACTTCATTCCTGTGATAACATCAGCAAACCCAGTACATGCTCACGGGACCCTAACAAAAATTTGGTTCTCATACCCTATGGAATGTCTTTATTCTGAAGCCCCTTATATTACCCCTCATTTTCCCATCTCTTTGCATAGCACTATCTTCATTCACTGGACTGTCACCTCTGGAGACTTTCTCCTGCTTGTAAGTCCAAATAAAGCTTATGTCTGACTCAGTGTCAGGTACATTCTTTGGTCTCAGGGCTGCCCCAAGTCATGCTCTTCAGGAGTTGGGTTGGAACAACAAAATTAAGATGAGAAACATCAATGGATGCCAAAACTGGTGGGTGACTGTTCATTATCACAGAGATTATTTACAGAGTTTCAAAGTATCTTCCCACAAGATACATATCACATTTTGTATTACTCAGGGCTCCCCAGGGTGACAGGAAATATATGTTTATATATAGTTAATATTAAAAGTTTTATTATACTAATTGGCTTACATGAATGTTGGGATGGGAAAGTCCAAATTTCATAAGGCAGGCCACAAGTCGGGGGTGCCTATAAAGTTTTTCGATGAATTCCTTAGGTGAAACTGGTTGGGTTAATAGAGATGGAAATTCCTCTATCTGACTTATGAAATCATCAGTTCTCTTTTTGTTTTTTATTTTAATTTATTTTATTTTTATATCAATGTTACAAATTACTCTGTTAACACACGATAATAAATACAATAGCAATAAAGTAGATAGCACACTACAGTCCTCAGTAAGCAAGGCTAGTGAAGGTAAAGAAAAAAATATCTCTTTCTACCTGTGGTTTTCTCCAAGGAACGCACAGATTCATTTAGCTAATAAAGCCATCTATCTGCAAATTACACAAAGTTGACATTTACCATTTATCTTATTGGATAGATTTGCAGGTCAACAGATATTTCACAGAAGCTTTTACATCCTTATTCCTCAAGCTGTATATTATAGGATTCAGCATGGGGGTCACTGCCCCATAAAACAGGAACATGAATTTGTCTAAAGTTTGAAACTTGTCTTCCCCAGGCTGGTCTTGAGACCTGGGCTTTGCATACATAAAGAGAATGGTACCGTAAAATATGATCACCACAGTCAGATGTGAAGAACAGGTGGAAAAGGCCTTGCGCCTCCCTGTGGCTGATTTCATTCTCAAGATCGTGTAGAGGATGAAAATATAGGAGAAAAAGATGACCAGCAGTGGAAGAACCAGGAAGGCCATATTGGACACCAGCATGGTGATAACATTCAGTGATATGTCAGCACAAGCTAACTTGAGGACAGCTAAGATTTCACATCCAAAATGATTGATAATATTATTCCCACAAAATGGCAGCTGCATGGCAAGAGCTGTTTGCACAATTGAGTTGATTCCACCAGAGAACCATGACGTGGAAGCCATCAGCACATACACCACCTTGCTCATGATGACAGAGTACCTCAGAGGGTTACAGATGGCCACATAGCGGTCAAATGCCATCATGCCAAGGAGGAAGCACTCTGTTGACCCCATG
>JAQZBX010046973.1:0-20611 GCA_029593785.1 Cabassous unicinctus | reverse complement strand
CCCCCCTTGCTGCTTGTGTTTGCTGTGTCCATTTGCTGTGTGTTTTTTCTGTGTCTGCTTATCTCCCCCTTGCTGTGAGGTCTTGCTGCATCAGCCCACCGCGCCGCGCGGGCCGGCCTGCCCTCACAAGGAGGCCCCGGGAAGCGAACCCGGGGCCTCCCATATGGTAAACGGGAGCTCTATCGATTGAGCCACACCCACTTCCCTGTAACAAATATTTAATTGAAATTCCAAATGAAAGAAAAGATTGGAGAAGACACAATAATTTAAAAAGTAACGGCTGAGAATTTTGCAAGATTCATGAAAGAAATGAAATCACAGATTCAAGAAGCCCAATTAATCCCCAAGTAGGATAAAGAAGAAGAAATCTATATATACATGCAAAAATAAGCAAAGAAGAAAAGTAAATATGAAAAAATGATTAAAAGGACAAAAGAAAGAAGAAAGAGAAAGAAAGGCAGACAGATAAAGCGAACAAACTTGAAAGAAGCCAAAGAAGAAGGATAGGATAACATCAAAGAAGAACAGTTAGAGTGAGAATTGATTTCTCAACATCAAGAAATGAAGCCAGAAGATGAGGAATATAATCAAAGGGCTGAAAGAAAATAAATACCAACCTAGAATTCTATATCTTTCAAGAACAGAGATCAAATAAAAATACATTTTCTGACCAAAAAACAACAACAAACAGCAACAACAACCAAAAAACAAACCTTAGATAGTTTTCCACTATCAGAACTATACTAAAAGAAATCCCATAAGATAGTTCTTAGGCAGAAGGAAAATTATCCCAGATGGAAGACTGCAGTTGCAGGAATGAATGAAATATCAATGAAAATGATAAATATGTGGATAAATCTAAATGAATAACAATAATAATGTCTTGTGGGTCTATATGACTATATGTGTGTGTGTCTATAGAAAGAGAGAAGAATATTAAAATATTCAAAAGTCATAGCATATAATAGAATTAAAGAAATTTTCTAGGGTACTTGGTTTGTTTGGGAGGAGGGTAAAAATATCAATAAATAAAGGATGGATGTGTAAATCCAGAGAAACCACTTAAGAGAATATAAAATGAGAGTATAAATTGCTAAGTAATAGAGAGGACAATAAGAAAAAAAAAAAATGAACATAATTTGTGTGTGGCTCAACTGCTATAGCAAACTACCTCAAAATCGCAGTAGTTTAACTCTACAAAAGTTTATTGTTTAAGTAAAAATAAATAAAATATAAAAAAGTTTATTGTTTACTGATAATACATTCTAATGGAATTGATGAGTTGGGGTTAGGGATAATGAGTGCTGCTCCTTATATTCATTAAGAGAACAGATTGTTTCCACCTAATAGCTATGTTAACTTCAACTGTGGCTTCCACGGTCATCACAGAAGCAGAAAAAATGAATGGATTACTCAACATGGAAGATTTTTACAGATCAGCCTTGGGAGTGGTGAACATCAGTACCCATATTTCATTAGCCAGAATTCAGACCCAGAGCCCCAACGCATCTCCAATTAGGCTGGGAAATGTAGTTTATCTGTTTGCCCAGGAAGAAAATGAAACTGGTAAACACCTAGTATTATCTCTGCCACTAAGGAACAAGCAATTAGAGGATAGTAGTTAAGAAAAACCTGGTAACTGAATTTAATTACAATAAGCTAACTTTGAAAACATAAGCACTCAGTTTCTAAAATTGTTTTTACGATTCTTCCTGGACATACAAGGCAAAAGTGAAATTTAGATTGTACTGGTTTGAGATTGTTACTTAGCTTAAGGTCAGATAAAAATGCCTGTAAAGATAGAAACGCACAGGAATGTGAAGACCAGGATTCTGGACTACTACTCCACTTACTATCTTGACCTTAGAGAAATCCCTTTATTTTTTGCTGAACCTAAATTTCCTTTTCAGTAAAAAGAGTAAAGTAATACTTGCACTTCCTACTTTTCAATTCTGTCAAGCTCAAATAATATACATAAAGTGGAAGCATTTAAAAATATGAAATGCTATTCAAACGTAAGTTATCACATTCTCAATCTGATTTAAAGATGTGCTTTTGAATTGTCCTACACAGACTCATCGTAGGAAACAGATTTGGAAAATTTCAAAAATTATGTAGACCAATTGTATTACCTTACAGACACAAAAATTAAGATCTAGAGAGATGAAGTGACTTGCCTGAGGTTATACTCTTGGCCAATGACAGAGCCAAATGTTGAAGACCATTGTTCAAGTATCAGCAGTTCCCAATAGACAATTGCTACACTTGTGGCATAAGACTCCCTGGGAAAGGTGTTAAAAGTACTAAGTTTCAAGATTCAATTCGTGGAGATTTCGTTTTACTAATATATATTTTATAGGTAAACCAATTGATATCAAAACACAAGTTAGTGGCTCAAAAGAAAATTGAATTGTGAGCAATTTTAGCTGCTCTGTAAAGTGAGAATATGGAGATTATTCTTAAGAATTTTCTCCTTTAAAAGACAACTCCTTGTACTTCTCAGAGGAGCAGCAGGCCAGCCCTCTACCCATCTTTCACTGAATAGCTTAATGACAGTCAGCACATATTTAGCCAGTTGACAGATTATGTGTGAAATCTGTAATTAGGCAACTAATCTTTTAAAAAATATATATTATATTTCTAAGTACTAATATGTACATTTTCAAGAGACTAAGTGCTTGGTAACATCTCTGAATATATTTGAGTTTCAACTTCTTCTTTTTTTTTTTTTCCCCTAGAAATGGCACTTTAGCTAGAAAAAATAATATAGCAGAAAATGAAAATATTTGTTTCTTTAGGGAAAATAAAATCATTGTATTGATTGACAATGATAAAAAGTAGAAAAATCATTTGCATTAAAGGTATATACATATACAATATATACATTCCCTATGTTTCTCACAGATAAGTAATTTATACTTAGCAGTTAGATGTCTTCAGGAGCATAAGCCTTACATCTGTGAGTGAATGGCCCTGCCCCAGGGGAAAATAATGGGCTCCAGGTCTTTTAATGTACTTGTCTTGGACAGTTAGGGAGAACAAAGGGAAAGATTTAGGGAAGTCAGAAGGACCCTCCCTGCAGGGGAAGTATTTTGAAGGGTGGGTCAGCTTCACTTGAGAAGAAGGCTTAAGTGTTGAAACCTCTTTATTATGGGTAGGGTGTGTGAGCCTGTGGCCCCACCCAGAGGTGTGGCGACTGGAGACCCAAATCAACAAATGCTCACATTTGCATTTCTCTCAGCTTTTTCCTGAAAACCTCATCAGAGAAAATTTGGGCCACTTTTCTTGGAGAAAGGGAGTACTTTAATAAACTCGAACTCATGGGTGGACTTCCTTAAGGAAGCCTTCAGAAACAGGAGGCACTGTTTTCTTCTCTGGGCTACCCTGGATTTTTCTCCGCCCAGGATAGCAGCTACCAGTTAGCAGTTGTTTTACCAGCGTTCTGACAACTCCTCTTTAAATAAGTAAAGACAGTTTCTGAGGGTCCAGGTGTTGAGCTTCGTGAACCCACAGAGAGAGCTCTGATTTCAGCTTTGGTCTTGCGCCTCTGGATTCCAAGAAGAGCTTGCTCTTAGAGTTAGACCTCAGTGGGACAGTTTGGGGGTCCTTTTTTACTTTTTTTCTCCCATGCTTGGATTTGTCCCTGAGAAGTCTAAGGAAAGAGAAATGGGATTTTCATTGGTATTTACAACCTGCGGCCCCAGAGACTTGAGCTGTGAGTTCTGGAGAGGAAGGGAAAGCCCTAGCGGGACCCTTGAGACTGGCCAGACTTATGTTAACCCAGACCACCAGGGTCCAAATCTTGCTTCTGCCATTTACGAGCTGTGAGGCCTTAGGCAAGTTATGCCTGCCCTGGGCTCAGTTTCCTGGGAAACATAATAGTACTTAGCTTAGTGTTGTTTTAGGAGTGAGTGAGGTAATCCCTCGAAATGGCTGCTTAGAACAGAGCCTGGCACATGGTAGGAACTAAGGGGGTGGGTTGGGGACCAGCAGCATTTGCTATCTTGGCAAATGTTCTCATCTTCTAAGTAAGGAATTGAAGTTGTGGATTTCAAGGGAGCATTCTGGCTTAGTCAAGCAATAGCTCAGAGGTAATCAGTGTCATTGAAAGAATGGTCTAGCTTCAAAGATTTTCTCAGTAAAATCCTGAGACTTCTGCAGAACTTAGGCAGTTGGGAAAGAGCCACCTCCCATTTGGATTTCTCATTGACCTGGTAAGATGGAGCACTAGGAGTCAGATTTTTGATTTAAGGAAAATGAAGATGGGAGAGAAAATTCATATTCTATGCATGCATAGGCATATGCATATGTGTAGGTATCTTTAAGTATGTTTAGGTGTCTCTGTACATATAGTTATGTCATTTTTGCTTGTGTATGTGCACATGGAGATCATATATATGCTTGTCTTTTTGAAAAAAACTGTTCAATGTGGTCATAAAGCTATAACAAAGCTCTCAAATTTTACCTCCTGTAACAGCCAGTTAGTTGTACTATTTTCCCAACTGTTAGTACAGTGATATGTATAAGTGCCATAAAATTTTGGAATAAATGGCTCACAAAGTAAACAGTTGAATAAATATGGGCCAGCTAAATCATGTATCTTCTGTTACCTGTGTGCCATTCCCCTATCCCACCACTAAAGTCTTAACACATTTCCCATTTTAAAGTCTCCAATAATAATAATAATAATGGCAATAATCATAACAGTATCATAGCAGTGGCTCATAGGAAGGAAAGAATTAGCTCCTGATATTCAAGCTGGGACAGAACAAGACATTAAGGTGCAGGAAGGGGGTTGTTCAGTAAGTGTTCTGTCCTATCTACTGACCAAGGAAGCCATAGTGCAAGGTTTCCCTTCCCTAAGAAGATGCAGCAAATTATCTTTAAAATTCCCTACCTGTTTTAGTTTCCTGGACTGATCGAGCAAATACCAATGCAATGATTCAGGCCAAACAATGGGAATTTATTTGCTCACAGTTTTAAGGTCAGGAAACTGTCAAAAATCAAGGCATCATGAAGGCAATGCTTTCTCTTCAAAGACTGTGGCATTTTGCAACTGGCTGCCATTGATTTTTGGTTCTTCTGTCACGTGGTGAGGCATATGGCATCATCTACTGGTCCTTCCTTCCCTTCTGGGTTCCTTTTCAGCTTCTTGCTTCCTGTGGCTTTCTTTCTCTTTGTCTGAATTTCATTCCACTTATAAAGGACTCCAGTGATAGGATTAAGACCCATCCTGATTGGGTGGATCACACATTTACTAAAGTAGCCCCACCGGGGAGCCACTAAAGCTCAGCGGTTGCGTGCCGGCTTCCCACATACGAGGTCCCAGTTCAATCCCTGACCCTGGTACCTCCAAAAATAAATAAATGAAATAAAATAAAAACAACAACAACAACAAAAAATGAAGCAGCCTCATCAAAGGTCCTACTTATAATGGGTTCACACCCTCAGAAATGGATTACATTTAAGCACATGTTTTTCTGAGGTACATACAACTTCAAATCACCCCACACCAAGGCTGGATACCAGGTCACATTTGCTTTTGGGAGACATGGAATAGATCCTATATAGACACCGTGTGAGGTAAACACGCTTAATAAGTAAGGAAATTGAAACTTAAAGAAAGTTAAGTGGCTTTCCCAAGGCAATCCAGCTTACGAGTGGCAGAAAAGGAAATCCATTTCAGGTATCATGGACCCCAAAAGCTAACATCTTTCCTTTCCTTATATCATTCTATCTTTATATAGGTACTGGGCAACAAGATAAATACAAGAAAACCTTTCAGGGATGGTAGAACTTCCTAGTGCACTTATTTTATTATTACGTGTCAACATTGATTTGCATTTTACCCCTTGGTCATGCAAATAATATCTACAGTCAGTTAAAATAATCCTATTTTTTTCAAAAGCCCCTTCATGTTATATTGCTATATTGGAGGGAGATCATTATACTTCATAAGCCGATTGCTTCTGAGGAAAGTTCACCATGTGGCCTTGCCACCTGGCCACAGCTAATTGGACCAGAGATGGGTCCCAGACCCAGCCTCCAGCCAATGAGGTGATCTGGTTCCAAGGTATAGGTGGAGGTTGACCGATCCAATCAGTCTCACTCTGTTTACATTTTAGGATAGTATGGTAGTTGATAGGGAATCAGAGTTGAAAGACACAGGTATGACACTAAGCAGAAGCCAGGAATTATTAGAAATCTCACATAGTCAAAGTGATGAGTCCCTGAAGAAGAGAGGACAGAGAAGTTAGTTGGTGTGGAAGGAGCCATCACATAGGGATGGAAACCTCAGGATCACAATAAGGCCAGAGCATTAGGGCAGAGAGCCAATGGGGCATGGCATAGGGAGCTGTTGACAGGAAATACAAGAAAGATCTTGGGTCACTACAGTGGTGTTCTTTCCTGGGAGGCCTGAGCGTACAGTGATAGTTTTCTGTGTTCTGTACTTCCCACTATATCCTCACAGCGAACGCTCCTGAACTAAGTAAAATAACCCAAACCTATCTCTGTTCCACGTACCTTGATCAAGTTCAATACATTGGCTTACAATTTTCTATAAAACCCTCAAAAAGTCTAATTGAAAATTTACTGTTGCTCATGAGGTACATTTAAAGACTATGGTTCAAGCTGCTTCTATCTTCAAATACTTCTCCGGAAAAAATAAGTTTCAAAAACTAAAATTTTTAAACTGCATTAACATAGACAAAAAGAGCTTTAATTGGGTAACTATCAGATTCCACTATCTAAATGAATTTTCTATGCTATTAAAATAACAATGATTTAACTTCAAAGCAAACTCAGCCTAGTTGTTTACCCTGCCACTCCAAGTATTTCTGTAAGATATCTAGATCTTTTGTTAGACATATGTTACTGGGCTTAATTTGTCTTTGTTCCTTTTAAAAGCCTTGATTCACAAAGAACACAAATGTTTTAAATCTGAGTTCTAACACAATTGTGTTTTATACCTGTGTGAAGAAATGTCTAATCCTGACTGTGTACAAATAGATGTAACACACAAGTGAATGTGAAGATGTTAAGAAGTGGTTGGAGGAAATTGGAATACCAAAAAGCTCTAAGGGAATTGTGGAATATTTATGAAAATATGTGGTGCATTTTGAAATGCAGATGTCTCTGGAACTGGAAATGTAATCACAGGAATGAAAACTGTCTTTAATAAATCTGCTTAATTAAAATCTATTGTTCAGAAAAAATATAAATCCTCCTCCAATATAAGAAACAGTAGCAAGAGGTGGGAAAAGTATGGATTCAATTGGATTGTAGCAAAGAATTATTATTGAGTTGCTCTTCTTTATAGCACTTTGGTTTTTCTTTCCTTTTTTTTCTTCTTTTTCTTTTAAGCTAAAGAAGTGGCATTCTGGTAGACTGAGCATAAATTCATTGCCATTATGGTACCCAATGAGGTGAAAACAAAAGAGGCTTGTAGCACAAAAATATATCCAGTTATTGATAGTGAGAGTGTGTTAGAATCACTGTCAAATTACATGGACTTTTTTGTTTTTGTTTTTGTTGCAATCATTTTGAATGGGCGCCCCTCTTGCCTGAAAGACTCAAAACCAATTACAAGAAACAAACCTGGTCTAGGCTTCCTCCCGATGTTCAAATCTCTATGAGACTGAAACAGAAGGCTTAAAGATGAAAATGTCTAAATGATTGCATTTATATATAAATTTCCCTTTTCTTATTAGTCTTCAACTGTCATTAAACTTAAAAATACTAGGCCTTTCAGTTAAACCAGTGCACTTTGGCATAATTGTCATAACATGTCAATAGGACGAACTAATCTAATTTCATAAGTAGTTGCGCTGAGGCAACCAGTGGCTGAGCCCTGCTTTGCTCTGCAGAGTTGATGATCTATGATCTCTGCCTGAAGACCCTCCATTCACCACTGCAAGGGAGTGAGGGGTTGGAACGGCTCTGCACAAGGAAGTTGTAATAAATCACACACCTTGAATTCATTAGTTTATAGAAACTTTGCTCAGTTACACATTACAGATGGCAGGTGTATCTAGTTACCTAGTAGGCAAATATAGTCCCAGGCAAGGAAAGGCTATCACTTAGGGGAGAGTCACAAGTGACTTAACCTTTCTGCAGTAATCACTCCAGTAATGGTTCAACTTCTGAAGAGCTTCCTTCCAGACTAGTTTAGGTAAGCAGTTTTGTGATTGCTGATTTTATTCCATTCTGATAATGGGCCTCCATTGTTGATTGCAGGTGTCTGAACAGCAGGTGGGGCCATCAGGATCCTTATTCATATGTGAGTGTGCTTTTCTCCTGGTATGGATAGGATGTCCTGTAGGCTTGTTCTGTGAATTTTGTGAGCACATGAATGCTGTGTGCCTTTGTACAAATTGTGAGATTGGAGCTCTGTGTATACGACGAGGATGGTAACATACATTGTTCTCGATGCTTCCGGTTATCCCTAAAGCCTTGCTTCTGAAAGTGTGGATCTGGCATATAGGCATTATCTGGAAGCTTGTGAGAAATGCGGACTCTCAAACCCCAGCCCAGAGTCTGCATTTCAACAGGATCCCTAGGTGATCCTGTTGAAGTAGGCACCTTAAAGTTTGACTGTGAACAATATTGTGAAAATATTAAATAAGCAGCATTTTTTCAAAAATTAAAATTTGAAGAGGTAGGGGACATGACAGTTTAGAAGTGATTTTTTTCCTCCAGTAAATATGACAAAGCCAAATTTCCTACCTTGTGGAATCCCCCCTCCCCCCAAGGAAATTGGACCATATTACAACTCGTAAGGTGAACTGGGTGGCTGACATGGCCTGTTTTGTGGTTTTACAAGACCTAACCAAAGGGGTGCATTGATCAAAGAATTTTCTCAATGGCATAGGTGAAGTTTCTGGGGAAACTTTGGAAGGGGGATCACGTTGGTCCAGGGTGTTAGATTCTCCCTCTCTATGTTGTCTTCCTGTGAGACAATCAATCAGATCTCTCACTTGGTGGCTAGCCCTATTGAGAAGAAAGTGCAAAACAACTTCATGCTAAACATGATTAACAGCAGTCTATATTTGCTACAGATTTGTTGGCCAAAATTTCTTCTCTTCTCACTGCTGTGCTGTGAGCCAGTTGGCTGCTGTTTTTCTCCCCAGAGGTGGATGCACTGCAGTGATGTCGTGATTCCCCTATGAAAATAGTTTATGAGGTGATATGGGATTCATCAGACTGGAGTGCTCTATCGGTAAATTGATATTTTTAAAGGATTAGGGTAAATGAGATGATTTAACTACTGTAACATATGAATCATTTAAAGGGACGACAATGTGGACATACATATACTGATCCTGCATAACTAAGGCACAAATTTCCAAATAAAAATGATTCTTTACTAAGTATAAGCACCATTTAAACAATCTGGATTATGCAAACTATCAATGATATAATAATTAAATAAAAGAACAAGAGCATGCCACAGACAAATTAAACAGCTTGTGAATTTTTACTGCAGATTGATGTGTGTCCTGAAGGATGCACAGTTCAACTACAATAGGATATTAGAGGAAAAGAATTGCTTAGCTCTAAGACCCCCATACCTTGAAGTTCCTTTCCAAATATTTTTAAATTTCCTAGCTTATCATAAAAAGTGAATTGAATTTTCAGAAAAATTCGTGGTTTATTACGGAATCTAAAAGAAGTTTATGAGCAATTAAATAAAGGAAAACACATAATATATATTTTTTCACATCAAATTCACCATTATTTCAGGAATTACTGCAGGACACATATAAAACCACACAGAAGACCCTTGTCTTTGACTGCCCACAGTCAAACTTGGTAGTGTTACGATCTTAAGTTTCTTAAAAATTTAGTCAAAAAGAAGTAAAGATGGTGGTGTTTTGATCATGTAGACAAGATATTCAAGTGATGGAACATTTAAACCTCTTATTTATTCATCATTTATGAGCACCTACTATGTGTCAAGCACTGTTCAGTGAACAAAGAACCATGCCTTGTGCAGTTACATCACAGTAATACATACTTAATCTAGAATTATATAGACAGTGTAAACCCTGCTAAAGAAAAATACAACAAAAAGAAGACATAACTTCACTGGGCACATTCAGTAAAATGTCTGAAATACAGAATTTCATCTGGGGGTTATATCATTTAGTTCGGATTTATGTTATTTTAAAAAACAGTTTTCAAAATGGGGATGGGAAATGTTAAATTTAAATGAGAAACGTGAATAGATATTTTATTTGGCATCGTTATTTTTCATGATTTGGTTGTAAAAGGTCACATGAGATAACTACTAGATTACAAATAGCTGTATATTTAAAACACAATTGTATATGTATGGCATGTATGAATGTCTTTCATTATATGCAATAAATACACCCCCAAAATGTCTAATATGACAAAATCTGACAAATACAAATGTTTAAATGTAAAAAGAATAAAATGCCTTATTTTTTTTTAAATGCTAATACGAATTATTTTGAAAAACTTCCCAAACTTAAATATATATACTTTTCAAATTGAATAAGTAATTGAAAATTTGCAATTTTGGTTTTTGGATGCAAACTAGTTTAAAAACAGGGCAGAGAACCACAAATGACTACTTATCCTAAAATACAAAGGGATCAAAAATAAAAATCAAACTTATTGTCTGCAGGCCTGCAACTAAATCACACCAAACAAATGAATTTATCTTAGGGAGTAATGATAATCATTCTTAGTTTGTTATAAATTTTCTACTTTAAAAAAATCTGTTTATTATCTTAGGTTAAAAGTCCCCAAACAGCTAATGTATTTATACTGTACACTGAAGCCTATACTAAGTGTATATGGCTTAACTACTATAGAATAAAATAAAAAGACCTCTGAAATTTATACTTAATTATTTTTTGTCCACTTTCTAAAATGAAACATTAAACAAGTTAAATAGAATGGCACAGATTTGGAATACAACTTGTCCATGCAAGGCTCAAAAAGTAAATTTCATAAAATTATACAGTAAAAGGGAAAGAAATTGCAAATAGTGGGCAAGTCTAAATTTATGAAAACATAATTATTGCTTGGCATCCTTTATGTTTAACATACTTTTTTCAAAAATGCAATAACAAATAATTTTTGTTAGAAATAAGGAATCTAGTAATTAAGGATTTTCTTCAACTTAAGCAAACAGGAGGAATTTTTCAAGGCATAGAAAACCACAGCTTGGGAGTCATTTAAACTTTAAGATCTAGAAGAAGGAATTTTAAAAGTGCTAATTAAGTACTTGTTAACATTTTGTATAGGAATTCCTTTCTGTGAGAGGTGAACCACACATCTCTAAAGAAGGTAATAAGCGTTCCTCTGAAATTTGTATTGAAACCTTTTTTTTTTAGGATTGGTTTAAGGAAAACAGAAAGCATCCTTAAGCATTACTGATAAACCTGTAAATTGAAAGAACTTGGTACCTTCGCAATAATGAAAATTTAATGCTGTGAGAAGAAAAAACCTTCCAAAGTGTGAGAAAATGAAAATTGCAAATAAGGTTTGTTTGCGTGTGTGTGTGTTTACAGTTTAACACATTATTGTGTATTTTATCTTTTAATTTAATGGTCTTGTCAGGGTGGGTAGGTAACTCCTTTACTCAATGATCTTTTTTTAGGATTTTTTGTTTTTGCTTAGCACACTAATCTTGAGGGTATAGAAACCTGATCCCTCTTATAAGTGTGTAGTTAGGAAGTCTTATTACTCACCTTTCTCTCCTTAGATTGGTTTAAAAAAAGTATGGATTAATAGTTTATTGTGTTTTGAATGTTGCGTATGTGTGCATACCCCACCCCAAGGACAGGGTCCATAACTATTTTGCAGAACTGTATGTCTTTAGGTAATTCACAACCAACCACCACACAGTATCAGTGAGCTCCTCCCTTTTCATTTAATATATTTTATTTTCCTAGGTTTAGCAATTCAAGACTCACATCATGCTTGAGCTGGCCCCTGTAGTTACTTGCTCTAATGGAGTTATGAAGGAATACGAGGATAACCCTTCAAAAAATATGTTCTACATTTTATAGAACATAGACCTTGAAAGGGGATGGAAAGTGGGATTATGGAAAATACTGACTCTGATTCTTTCTACATCACCTTCTCTTACCAGTATTTTAAAATCTCAGGTTTAGTGATATAATCTCTCTGATTAAAGTCAAATTGAGTAGAGAATTTTTTTTTCCCACTATATGTAGAGAAACAATTGTTATTCTTCCAGAAGTAATACTGGCAAAAGGGAAGATTCTATAGATTTGTAGGATCATAGAAAATATTTAAATATGTGCCTTGGTGTTGTGAATATAACCTGAAAGTGTAAAACTCTGTTTTGATTTCCTGTAAGTTACCTCCATTGATTTAGAAGTTCAAAGTTTCTATTATAATTTCACATGTATATTGGCACAATTTACCAAAAGAAAAAAGATGTGGCATGGTATGTATATTTATTCCTCCCCCTCTTTTATAATAAAACTATTGTGCATTTACTTTAATTCTAAATTTAAAAATATTATTTTAGAAGTAACACTTTCACAAGTATCCTTCTTGATTCGGATGTCATTTTTTTAAGTTTAAATACATGCCATTTTATTAAGTTTAAACAAAAATGAGTATATAGTTCCACAATCCAAATTATTGGTTTTCAATTTGGGGGCTGGCAGAAATAATGCAGGTAATATTAAGTACTTAAACATCAAAGTGTTTTTGATTCTTTAAAGAAAAAAAGTAAGCTCTGACATATTTTCCTACACAAAGGAAGTTACAGTACTGTACATAAAATTTTATTTAAGATTACTGCTGCTAAAATTTGCAAATAAAGAAAAATTAAAACACTAAGGATGTAGTTACTATAGCAATCACCATAGAAGGTACAATTTGATAAAATTTGAGATTCAAATTAAGAGCATCATAATATCAAATACTGTCTTAACATTACAATTCATTAATCCATTATAATTCATTAGTCAAATGTCCCAAGGAGAGGGCAGAATATACAATGAGTGTTTTCTGAAATGAATTGCTAAAAATTAGTCGAGTCTGAAAAGACTTCAGAATTGGAGGCTCCAGCTGGGCTTAAAAGGATGGGGGGAGGGCTTTTACTCACTATTAAATATTTGAAGCACAATTTAAAAATAAAATCCAGGAATGTCTTTTTATAACTGTATTTGGCAGCCTCTGACTCTATCTTAAGCACTGTTTCCTTTGTAAAGATGAGATTTAGTGACATGCACATAGGACCTTTTGCATTGATTTAGGCCAGTTGGAAAAAAAACATGGTTCAGAGTGGGAATGCAAATTGTCACACTAATTACAATAACATTTGCAGTCGTGGCACTCTTCCATAATAATTTTTAAAGATTTCATTTTACTTATTGCAAACCATTATCTGATCACATTTGACCTACATATTAATATTTTCATTATCTTCAAGCTTTTTTTTTCTCTGTACAAACAAATTGTTAGTCCTCTTCACTTAGAGATTATTTATTTACTCTAGAAATATCTGGAATTCTTTCACGCTATCTTTTCCTCTGGGCCCCCTGCCCCCTCCAAAGTTTTGTTATTAACATCTGGAGGTGGTGCACATATCTAAGGAAAACGTAAGATAGAAATAGGTACCTCTTAATGGTATACTATGGGAGAAGTGGAAAAACAAAGAGCAAAAAAAGAAAACGATAATTGTTTTCTCTAAGGCTATTATCTAATGCGAAAGCAAATAGTCAGTCTGGAAATCAGCTAACAGAAGGGGATTAGAGAGGAGATCTGAGAGTGGCTTGATTTCTAGCAGCGCTGTCTCTCCAGCCAGTGATGAGACACAGGCTGGGCAGCCAGGAGCGCTCCAGATGGCCGGGGAAAGTGGTCGTCTTGGGTTACTGCAGGGCACTCGGGCCGGCGGAGAGCAGGCTGCCCAGGAAGGCATCATTAGGGAGCCAGCCTCACGTCCATCCTGCACGGGAGAGGGCGAGGCTGGGAGGGAGGCCGTCCGCCCGCGCGCCCTAGCGAGCCGGGTCTACCCATTGTTAACATATACTTGACCTCCGTGACCTCCGCACGACACAGATGTCTCCCACCTCCACCTCCCCCGCCGCCCCGCCGCGGGTCCTCCCCCCTGCACCTGGTAGCGGCCGCGCCGCCGCCTCCCTCCCGAGCGGCCGCGGCGCCCCGGGCGCGGGCGCGCGCCGAGGCCGGCCTGGTGCGGGCGCTCTCGGCGCACAGTGCGCGGCGCTCCTGCTCCCCGGCGGACGCCCGGCCGCCCTGCAGATAAATGCGTCGTCTTCCTCGAGAGTGAGCGAGGGCGGGTGAGGCAGACGCAGACGCCGCCAGTGACAGTGGCAATTCCCTGCGCCCCACATCACATTTGTCTGCCACAGCAGCAACAACAGAAAAGCGGAGGGAGGGAAGTGGGAGGAGGGAGGAGGAGAGCGGAGCTCCGCAAGTCTTCAGCTCTGCGTGGAGGCTGCGTTTGGCTGGCGTCCCCGATCCCGGGCTCTTTGCACCGGAGCTCGCTCTGCGCAGCGCGGGGCGGCCGGAGGCGCTCCCCGGCTCGAGTCCGCGGCCGGGTGGCGAGCGCGCGTGGGCGAGTGGCCGCGGACACTCTGGCCTGGCTAGGGAAGCCGCGCCCTCGCACCCTCGCCCCACGGGCTGGCCGAGGCGACGGGAAGTTTTATTTGCAGCTCGGAGCCGGTGGCGGATGGTGGGACTCTCTGGCCCTGTGCAGTGTAAGTGTCCGCGGAAGGGCTGGGCGGGCGGCGGGGATGGGCCCCTGGCCATTATTATTAATTATCATGATGACCGTCATCTTCGTTTGAATTATTCGGCCAAGAGGCTCCAGGCTGTAGTTGCTGCTCTGTTAGGCTAGGACTACGCACCAGGGAAAGTGAAACATCACGGGTGAATCCAGTCAGCGATGACACTGAACTTCGCGGGTTAACGAAGGAAGCGATTTTTTACTATTAGATTCCTCGCAATGCTCTTTTAAAGTTATTTTCCCCCGCTTTCTCTCCATAATTACAATAAGTGAGCTAGAAGATGATGAGTGCTTTTTGTTTTCTACTGGAGAAAACAACTGGTCAAGATGTTCGCGATGCGTTTGGCAGGTGGCCCTAAAACCGCTCAGTGGTGTTTTTAAAACTGGAAAGCAAAGGCTCGTTTCAACTGTGGAAAACTTAGCTCTAGGAGCAGGAGAGGCGGGCTCTTAACTTTGAGAACCGGCTGCGACCAGGGCGGGGGTCTAAATAGCCGTGCCCAGGAGCTCTGCGCCCTTCTGCGAACTTTCCCTGTTACTCCTGGGCGTCTTGGGGATGTTCGAGTCCCGAGCCCTTGGGAGGGCGGGCGGCGGCCCCCGGCCGGGGCGGGTCCCGGGCTTCGACGCTAGGGGACAGGGACGGGTGAGCAGCGTCGTGGAGGCTGCCCGGGCCCTCCTGGCTGCTCCGGTCACAGCCTTGTCTCGGCGCCCGCCTGTCTTTCAGCGGGGAACAGAGCCTTGTGCCCTGCAGCTCGAGCCCAGACGGGGAGCAACGTCCGGGGAATTCCTTTCGTTTTCCAGAAACCTGTCTGGTGAAGTCCCCGGGCCGGTGTAGACGCGCCCCGGGCCCCGCCGCCCTCTTGGCAGCTGTGCGAACCTGAAAGACTCGGTTGGTTGGCGCGCGCCAGTCCCCTCTCCTGGGGCGGACGTTGCGTTGGCCAGGACGCCTAGAGCAAACACGGCTGTCAGCACAAGGCGCTTAAACCCGTTTTTTTGAAACGGTTTTTTTTTTTTTTTTTTTTTGTAAGGGCGGTCAACCCTTGGAAAAGTTTTAGTTCTATGATTCCGGGAAGTAGGATGTGAACCGCGACTGTTACTAAAAATAACCGCCTCCCCCCAAAGTCCTTCCAGTTTGGAGATTTGGCCGGGGAGCCGTGCTTCCCGCGGCCCCCCTTTTCGTTGCAAATCATAGTGGAGAAACCTTTTGAGTTTAGCTTGCCGTCAAGAATGGGCATCTCAGATCCCAACGTGTCCCCGTCTGGCTGCTGTTTTCCTGGGGGAATCTGCAGAACGTCGCTTAAGGAGTAGCTACTGTGCCCGGTGGTTGAGGGATTTCAAGACCAGGAGAGCTGAGGACGCTACTCCAGACCAACTTCATGTGCTTAATGTAACAGAGTCCCCTTGAATTTTTAACTTTGCTTCCCTTAATTAATCTGCCCAGGGCCTGTACATAAATGGCTGTCCACAGCTGCTGCAAATTGATTTATCCCCTGCTAAAGGTCGGGTTGCTGACCAAAGCGTTTTCTTTCTACCTTCTGTGTGAACCGAAATCTGTTTTACAGAGCTTTTTCCTTCCTAGTCTCCTTTTAAACATCTGTACCGTTTTTAAGTGCACTCAGTGGCTCTTATTATCATTCCTCCCTTTGCACAGAATAGGAGTGGAACTGGGTCTGTGCCCAGTGTGTCCACGCTCACTAGAATACAAATTGACCAGTTTCTCTGTGATAAACGGTTTGTTAGTGTTGGGGGGCCTCTTTTTAGTTTATTGCAGCGTTTTGCCTTGACCATGTGAGCATTCTGTTGTGCCTAGTTTCTCCTGTCACACAATTCTTAGAAGAGGTCGACAAAACACCATTGTTTCTTAATTCATCATAGTCCCAACCTGGGTGTTTATGCCAGCTGTGACGGGTACTAACAGAAGCAAATTCAGGAGCCTATAGATTTTTATCCCGTTTATCCTTAAATTCTAGGTTTTAGCATTATGGTGACTTTCAGAAAACGGGTAGGGTTATCAGCTTTTCTTCTTCCTCTTTTTTAGGAGATTGTTAATTTTTCAGGGAGGTCTGATATTCTCACCCAATATTAACTAGGGAATGTAGTTTGATCCGTTTTTGTTTTTGTTTTTGTAGTCAGGATGAATGTTGAGGAAGTTGAAGCCCATCATTTCTTGTGCTGTTTTTAATATTTGATATTTCATTCTTTCAAAGACAAAATTCCAGCAAAATAACCGAAGAATCAATTTCATTCTGGATGCATTAAAATGACTTTATCTAAGATTATTCTAAGAGGGAAAAACTTTATATTAAATGTCTTTGTTTAAGCATTAGTAATTTTATAGTAACCCATTTAAAAGATGGCATTCTCTTATTTGAAAAGCGAAATACTGTGTGGGAGAATTTGTAGTTTCTCTGGTGTCTGGTTCATACCTTATAAAAACAGTAGAGAAAATGGTCTATTTTTTCTTTAATGTTTGGACAACTCAAAGCAGACCAGAAGTCTTTGAAATGGTATTTTCCTTTGGAGACTTAATCTCTGTGACCTGCTAATAATTTGGTTTAAAAATGATCTTTAAAGGACCTTCTTAATAAGAAGCGTTCAACTGCAATACACTGCAAACTGCACCATTAAATTGCAAGTTGCTAGAAATAGTAGCACAGTATGTGTTCGAGCCATAGAATTAGAGCTTTTAAGTATTTTTACTATTTTCACTTTCTGAGAGAAGTAAAATATTCCTCTTGATGCTAGTATTTGATGATGACCTCACCCATCAAGAGTGTTAGTTGAAATATTTGCAGATAAAAGAACACTTCATAAATTGCAAAGGCTTCACAAATGTAAGGTACCATTATCATTTATTTTATTGTAAAATAGAAGCTTAGTCGTCCCCCCCAATAAAAAATGCACTTTTTTTTTTTTAAACATTGAAAAGGGATCACAAGAAAGAAATGCTTCCAATAGGAATGCTGGTCAGTGGTTGTCAGTTTAGGACATTCTTCACTGTCAAATCCTGTTTCTCACTTCTTTGATATGAACATCAGCTGACAGGCACTGAATGCAAAGCCTTCTTCATTGAGGGTTTATGCAGGCAGCATAGCCCTTCCTAGCAAAGCAGTCTGAAAAATTGGCACCTGCAGGATTTGCATGAGAAAAAACGAGTCAGTTGCATTTTGCTGGAGTCTATTACTGTAAGTTATGTAAGTTCAGTGAGAAAGATTTATTTGTTGCTATTTGGGCATCTAAAAGTTCTTTGTCTGATGGATACTTTATTCATCATATAGTGATTCACAGACTGATAACAGAAGCAGGGAGAGGTGAGTTCTGGCTCCATAGGAGTTATTTATTATGGAATGGAGTTGTTTTTAACTATGTGCTTGCAGAGTGCACTTAACATTTATGGTTAATTTTTAAAATGTGCCTTAAAATTTTGATTTTTATAGAGTCTTGTACTCAAACACCTTTCAGAATAATCTACCAGGAGTTAAACAAATACATAAAATTAGGTTAGCATAAATATCCTTTGAAAACAACCTAGGACAGTGAAAGTTACATACTTCAGTAACAAATTAAATTCTATAAAAAAAATACTAAACCCTGCATTTGTCTAAACTTCAGGAAAAATGTTGGTTCCCCCCCCCCCAACTTTACTTGTTAAATTGTTTGCTACCTAAATACCTTAAACATTTTTTGACCTTATTTATGCAAAATAAGTAACAAATGTTAAATCAACTCAAACACCTTTGTGAACCTCAGTATGATCCATCAGTGGGACATTTTATCCAGAGTAAGTTATTTATTATTATCTAAAGAGACACCTTCCAACTTCACTTTTTTACAGCCATTAATATAAGAGTTCCTAAATAATGTTTAAAGAACAGTGAACATTTTATTAAAGCAAACATTAGTTCAGTTTAATGGAGGTAATTGTAAGTGATAAGACAGAGCAGGTTATCTCTGTTTTGTTTAAACAGAAGGAGCTACTTTGCACCATTTCCAGTAGCCATCTGTAGAAGAGAAGGGTTTGCACCTGTCTGTCCACACTAATTATAGATTAGGGCCAAAGAAATGAAATTCGAGGAGGTTTTCAGCTAATGAAATCCATACTGATTTTATTGTAAATGTGTTTTATGTAAAGAAGGTGATGGTTGAGTTATGAGTGAATAAATTGCTATGTAGCAGCTAGGCACTTGGTTTTGAAGCAGAGTTTGCTGCATTAACCTTTGATATTAAAAAGAAAAAAAAAAAGGATAAACAACTTAGAGAAGGATGCTAGCCTTTGTTTGGCATCCATAGCTACAATTTAGTGAGCAGCAGTGGGGTTCAGTGTGCAATTAAAAAATGTGCTTTAAATGTTAAGAATATTCTAGTATTTTGAAATGCAGATGAAGTAGAAGGTAGGTTCTATTTTAACTTATGCATATATAATATTAGAAAATTAGAAAGCCTTTTTCTTTTTTTCTGCATTTCAGTTCCACATACATGAGAAATTAAAGCGAAATGAGTGAGGAATGCATTCTGCAATAAAAGGTCACATGAATGTCTACCACATCTGTTTATAGTAATTATGAACATAATTAACATAAGAATTACAAATGAAATAATGACAAGCTGAGCAATGAGATATTATGCCATAATGGTCATATGTTGGAATTCTCACATTATAGCACACTAGAATTCACATACTCAAAGAAAGAAAGAAAATGCTAGATTTTTATCTGAATTAATGCTTCAAAACTTATCTGCCTGGGGCAGATGGACTTCATGCTTTTATAGGAAGGTAACCTATTATTCAGAAAAGAACTAGTTGAAATGAAGATTTCTCGTCTCCAGCCTGGACTTTGAGACAACTGTGATTATAGAAACCACTTTCTCTTGTACATTTATTCTGTGATTATACTTCTTGATTATTGTGTTGCCTTTTTTAATTGAAAGCTTTGCAGCAAAGTGTTTGCTTTGGAAGAGAGTCATGGATTCTTCCCATTTGAGAATTGGTTGATCTTTTCTATAACTGTGAGCCAAAAGTCAATGTACAAACAAGGTAGTAATAGAAATACTGTGCCTTTTACAAAATAAGAACATTGGCAGATTAGCTTTTGCACAGTTTTCTTCATGCCTTCAGTGTTTGCAATGGCTTTTAATGAAAAACTGTAAGCCTCTTCTGGATTTGAAAGCTGTACAAGTGTGTTGCTTTTGTAGCATTTCTTAAAAGAACATGTAATGGGGGAAAAAACAAACAAACGAGTGGGCATTTGTAAGTTGTATGTTTTCATCATAGAGTTGGGTTGGATTTGTCATTTTTGCATATAGTCTGTCCAAACTGATTTAACTAAAATGTGATTTGTGGGGGTGGTAGTAAAGAGGAAGGTATGTGTGGTTGCTTCTGGTTACTCTGGACATAGTTTTCTATAACAGCTAGAGAAAAGGTGAAAGATAACCTTTTATGAGAGCTAAAATGATACCCCAGAAATCTGTCATTAAGTTTGAAACATGTAAGAATGACAGATTTTCGCCCATTTAGAGCTCACGGGTTTTGTAACACAGCCCGCCAAGTGGTTTACTTCCTACTCGTGCACCGTCTTTAGCTATTGAAGCTGGTCACTTTTTGAAGATTTATAGAGAAATATTACCTTGTTCGCGTCTCAGTGATACCAAGGGGTTTTTCACATTATTGGATTACTGGAGGATTGTGGCAGACCCCCTTTTATCTGACATTCATTGTATGACAAGATTTTCACATGTGCCCTTCCCCCACCTATGCCCAGCATCTTTCACTGTGCATTACCTATCAGATTTCCCTGAATTCTTTTCTTGGGCTGGGGGGAAGAGAGAGAGAGAGAGAGAGAGAGAGAGAGA
>JAQZBX010046972.1:0-20697 GCA_029593785.1 Cabassous unicinctus | reverse complement strand
TTAAAAAAAAAAAAAAAAGTTTAATGGTGTGATGGGCTTCAGGCACCACTGGATCAAAAGCCTCTCATGTTGAAATTGAGACTTCATCTGTCTCTTTCTCTTAGGCTCTGCTAAATTCCATGCTGGCTTCATTCTCAGAAAAACTTCTCCCCTTACAGTGGCAAAGATAGCTGCCAGCAGTCCAGAATTCCATTCTCCCAGCTTCCCATACCCATACAGAGAGCCTCTTTTCCAAAAGTTCCATCAGAAATCCTGGGAAAGTTTCTCATTGGTCCAGATTAGAACACATGCCTATGCCTGGACCAATCCCCATGACTCTGCTAGGCCAGGCCCAGATCACATGACCCATTCTACAGCTGGGGCATGGTGGGTGAGGAAGTGTCTTAGTTGTACAGGGCTGCTGTAACCAAGTTCCACAAACTAGATGGCTTAAAACAACAGAATTCTATCTCCTCACTTTCTGGAAGCTAGAAGACCTAAATCCAGGTGTCAGCAGGGCCATGCTACCTCTAACCCTGCAGGGGAGAAGCCTTCCTTGCCTCCTTAAGCTTCTGGTGTTTGCTGGTGATCCTTGGTGCCTTGCCTCGTATACGCATCACCGCACTCTCTGCCTCCTCCATCTCCACCAGGGCCTTCCCCTGGTGGCTTTCTCTATCTGTGTCCAATTCTCTCCTTCTCATAAGGATACCAGTCCTATTGGATTAGAGCCCACTCTAATCCAGTTTGGCCTCATCTTAACTCATCACTTCTTCAAGGATTCTGTTTCCAAATAGGGTCACATGTATGGGACAAACATGTATTGAGCACGGTGCAGGATACTGAGGTTCATTAGCAGAGTCTTAGCCCTCAAAGAGCTTGGAATCTAGAAGCAATGTTAAAATATTAAGGCTGGATTCCTTCTATCTTTTCCCCAAACTTTGATATCACTTTTTTTGTGTAAGAAAAGAAATTTTCAACTCAAACAATAACCTCCTTGCACTTTCTTCCTCTCTCCATCTGTCTCTGGAGACAGAATAGCATGTATACCACGAAAGACCACATTCGTCTCCCCCTGCTTATTTCTGTACAGACCAAGAGATAAAACGACAGCTGTAAAGAGAGATGGCAGATGCTCTTAAATGCCCTGTGTTCATGGCTTTCTATCCATAACGTCACATAATCCTCAAACCAGCCCATAAGGCAGCCACTATTATTCCCACTTTCCAAATGAGGAAGCCAAGGCTTAGCAAGGCAAGGTGACTTGCACAAGGTCACCCAGATGGGAAGTGGAGCTGGGCTTTGATCCCCAGATTTTAATGTCCAAGCTATAAACTCCCAGTGGCTCCCCTTGGCTCATCAGGGCTTGAGTGAATTAATAATATGACTTTTACTATTTGTGATAGTGCAGAGTCATTGATCCCCAACTCTGTGCCAGTCACTTCGTATGTTTTAACTCTTTGCCCCTCACAACAATCCTCTGAGATAGGTTCAAGCATGACTCCCATTTTACAGATAAAGAAACTGAGGCTTTAGGGAATTAAAGCAATAAGTGAGTAGGTGAGTTAGGGGATTATACCATCAAAAATCTTTGAGGGAGAAGGAAATCTCCCCAAATCCCTTTAAGTCCTACAGTCTTATGAGTCTATATTCAAAGAGAAAGGAGCAAGATGGAAATTTAGAGCAAAACTCTCCTCTCATGGGAGTTCTAGGGAAAGATCCCGGAATTCTGGGGCTAGATGCCTATGAATCCTGGCAGTTTCTCTGAACAGACTGAGTTGGTCAGGGTGAGAGAGAGCAGGCTTTTAGGGGACGCTTGTAGGAAATGTAACAATGGCAGTGTCTGCCCCACAAGAGCTGTGAATGGGGTCCTCAGTGAGAGTGAACGTAGAGACGCATACACTTGAGATGTTCTGCCATCTAAATGTGCATAATGAAAAAAAAAACTTGTATAAAAATGTAATACAATAGGTCTGAGAATTCAGTCTGGAAAAAATAATGTGCATCTGGGTTTTGAAGGAAAAAATAAAAATATCCCTCTTTCAGTTTGGTAAGGTTGGATAAAGAAAGTGGTTAAACACTTATTTGATTTTCATTTTTCACAAAGGTAATGCATATTCATTATTAAAAATTCTTGCAATGTGTATGTAATGGATATATCAGTTAGGAATGCTTCTGGCTGCAAGGGTAAACTTACCCAACATTGGCTTCAGACACAGGATGTTTACTGCTAATTATCAGAAAGCCTGAAGGTAGAAGGTTCTGGTGTTGGTTTAGGGACTCAACAATCAAAAAGGCCCCAGACTCCCTTACTCTTCCTGTTCTGCTATACTCAATGTGTTGGTTATGGCTCCCCTTTTTGTCACAAGATGGCTGCCACAGCCTCAGACTCATGTCCTCACATCAGAGTCCCAAAGAGTAAGGAAAGGGGAAAAGTGGGGCTAAGAGAAACTTGTCCTCTTTTATCAGAGAAAGATCTTTCCCAGTGTATTAGTCAGTCAAACTGCTACACTCCGCCCTCTGAATTTCAAAAAGACATTAAAATATTCAAAAAACCTTAAATCAGTAACAATGCAAATACAAAATCATATCACAATCAATTTAAAGAAATACAGTTTGTCTTGGGGCAAAGTCCCATCTGGCTGTAGACCTCTGAAACTTATGAAACCATTTATCTGCAGTGGGAAACATGAGTTATGGGTCCAGAACAGTTCTATAAACCTGCATGGCATACTACTTTAGATGTCAAAGCCTGAGAGTCATTCTTAAGATGATAGTTTCTTCTCTCTAGGGCCCCATGGGGACACACCCTTTCCACAGGCTTGCCCAAAAGCCATTTCCTTGGTTCCACCCTCATCAAGCATCTGGGTGGGGACTGAGCTCCAGACCTCACCCTCCAAGAGCATTGGGGTGATTGCCACACTTTACCCAATCTTTGGGTAGGAGTCTTAACTCCCCTAGTACAGTGAGGTGAAGGGAACATCCTTCCTAACCTTTGGCATACAGGCCCAAGCCTCTCAGAACAACGAATTGGCAGCCTGGCCTTCCCTAATCCATGGGGGACAGGCGCACCCCTCTCAGACCTATGGGGTGTCGACCTCACCCTCCCTAATCCTTGGCGAATGTGCTCCACCCTCTCTGTACCCTGGGGTGGCAAAACTCTCCCTGAACAGTGGGCGGGAATATTCACTCTCTTCAACTGCCAGGGCAAACTCACCCTTTCTGTACACATGTGTGGGGTTCCTCTCTTGGCCCAAGGTGACGTCTTAATTCCAGACCTCAGCTTCCATGGTTTTCCTCTTAAAGCTGTTTCCCCTTCAATCTCTCCCTTCCATGTCCCTTTTATTCCAGGCTGACAGCAATGTTGTTCATACAACTGTCTCAAAAGTTTGTTGGTTTAGCATGCAGGAAGAAGAGGTCCAAGCCATCAGACAGTAAGACTTTCCACAAGTCTTTCCTAGAAAACTGCATTTTCAATCCTGATTTACATGTTCTATGTTTAGTCAATACCTCAAATGGGACACTACCATCTGGGGGCTTGATTTTCAGAGGATGGCAATTTCTGGAATCAGTTTCTGGTTTCTTTGTGCCCAGCAGTTCAGCCCTCAGCTTATCTCTCTCATCTAGCATTTTGCTATAAGCTGCAAAGAGAAGCCAAGTTGCATTCTCCGAGTTTACTTTGGAAAGTTCTTCATCTAAATGCCATTTTCAAATTCTGCCTTCCATAAAACATCAGGAGTTAATCTTGCTAAGTTCTCTGCAACTTTAAAACATGGATCGCCTTTCCTCCAGCTTCCAATTATAGTTTCATCATTTACTTCTAATGCCTCATAAAAAGTCTCTTTAAAGCAATCTAGGCCTTTTCCATCAAGCATCTCACAATTCCTCCAAAAAATATCCCTTACCCATTTATAAAACCATTCCAGCATTTTGGTAATTGCAAAAGCATGACCCCACTCTCAGTACCAAATTCTGCATTAGTCAGCCAAAGGGGTGCAGATGCAAAACACCAGAAATTGGTTGGTTTTTATAAAGGGTATTTATTTTGGGTAGAAGCTTACAGTTAACAGGCCATAAAGTGTAAATTACTTCCCTTACCAAAGTCTGTTGCCATGTGTTGGAGCAAGATGGTTGTCAATGTTTGCAAGGGTTCAGGCTTCCTCTTCCTCTTAAGGTTCTGTGGTCCCAATATCAGCCATAGGCTGGGATAAGTCTAGTCTCTCTCCTGGGGCTCTTTTCTCTCCAGGCTCAGCTGCTCTGCTCTCTCCACAAAGCCAGCTGTAGACTATCAGGCCAATGACTCATCTCTCTTCCTGGGGCCTCTGCCATGTCTAATGGAGCCTTCTTTCCTTCTTCACGTATCTGCTTCTCTGTGTATTTATTTCCCGAGGCTCCAGCATTAAAATTCCCACTAACTCCTCTGCCCTTTAGTTTTCTCTGTGAGTCCCTGCCCACCAAGGGGGTGGGGACTCAACGTCCCACTGACATGGCCCAATCAAAACCCTATTCACAACTCAATCAAGTAAAAGTGAAACCTCTGAATCCAATACAATCTAATATGCCCAGAAGAAAAGACCAGTTCACAAACATAATCCAATATCTATTTTTGGAATTCATAAACAAAATCAAACTACTACACCCAGAAACAGTCCCCTTCCTCGGCAAAGTTGGATGGACCTCTATGCAAACTCCAGCTCTACTTAACCTCTTTGAGTCTCAATTTCTCTGTCCTTTAAATAGGACCAATAGTAGCACCTTCCTCATAGGGTGCTGTGAGAAGTGAAAGTACTTAGTGTATAATAAGCACTCAAAAAGGTGTGCAGATGCCATCCGTCTGCATGACCAGATCCAGCCTTCTCCACTCTCCCACCTCATTCTGGGCTGCCCTGGGCTGCAAAATGGCCTCCCTGGGCATTTGGCTTAGGGTTAATTGGCCAATGGGAAGTACCAGCAGGAGTATGAGAAGAGGGGAGGAGAGAAGTCAGGTATTTATTTCCCTGTCTCCCTCTCTGTTGGACTGCCAGTTTCTATGCAGTGCCCTCTGTGCCAGCCATTCTCTCTTAGGTCCTAGCATGCTGCCCCAGCCCATATGGGTGTTTTTTCTTAACCTGCCCTCACCTTAATAAGTAGTCTCTTATTAAACTCTTCTCAAAATACTCAATTTGTGTGTGCCATCTTTTCTTGCCAGGACCCTGATTAATTCAGACATTAGTTGTATGATTTTTTTTTTTAAAAGTAAGTTATTTGCAAACTTTGGTATTTTATTAGTAGAGACAAGTGACTTACATCACATCATGTGATTAATCATCACTCACCAATTGGTCAAAAAGTCGGTCAATGCTGATGGTTGACTGAGTTGCTGTTATAATGGTGAATTAATTCTAAATCCCCAGGTTTCAGGTCATATCTCGAGGCACTGTATCTTTCACATGATAACAATCTGAGGAGAGGGAAGGTAAAAATAAAATAAAATAAAAGACACAAACTGACATTCACATGCCCTGAACTAACAGCTTTGTGTTCTTGACATCCTTCAGTTAAATGGAAAACACTGGGTTTTGAAACTGTATTGATTTCAGCAGGCATATATTATTTTACTGTAAGTACCAATGTCTGTTGTACTTAATATACAATGGATTAATTTAAAATGCATTAGTTTAATAAAAATGCATAAAATAGAAAATAGAATTGCATTAGCTTCAATAAAAAATTCAATTTCATAAATATTATCTCGTGTTAAAATGCATTGATTTCCAGGAAAATATATTGGTCAAAGGTAATTTACATTGGTTTGAATGGAAATGCACCAGTCTCCATACATATGTATTAGTTTAGTCAAACGTATCCAATTGTGTAAAATATCAGTTAGATTGAAATGGATTCTCACCCTGTTGTTGTCGTTGTCGCTGTTGTTTTATTCTCTCGCAGAATAAAAATCTCACACGCTGGCTAGAGTGTGGATCAGTTCCCTAGAAAGAAGGCAGGTAAGTGAGCCTAAGGAAGATTCTGGAAACATGGGTTTGTGAGTGGATATGCTGACTTCAGCAGCAGTTAAGATTCCTTTTGTGGAGGTTAAGATGCATTCAGCTTCCCCACCAAGGCTGGCTATGGGGCATGACCCAGAGATCCAAGCAAAAGGCTCAGAGGAAATAGCTCCTGTCTTCCCACCCCCTCCCAGGACTAATTTGAGCCATGCCAAACTAGGAAAATGGCATCTTCATCCTGGAGCCGGCTGCAGAGCAGGCAGAGCCAGGAGGGAACCTGTGAGATGAATACTGAAGGAGAACGGAACCATGCAGTGAGGTAGACCAGAGCTCAGAGTCAGTGGGACACAGCGGGGCCGCTGGGGCTCTGGGGTCAGATTTTTTTTCAAATCTGACTTTTAGAGAAGCCCTGAGCCCACCGCTCTCTCAGCGTGTGTGCTCAGGCGAGTCACTGAGCCTCCCTGAGTCTCCCTTTCTCCCAGGCTCCGTGTTCTGCACTGTTATACGTGCTTCCCATGTGATGGGATTGAATCATGTCCCCCACAGGACACCTTCATGCCCTAACCCCTGGCCCTGTGGGTATGAACTCACTTTTAAATGGGATCTTTGAAGATCCAAATAGAATCAGGGTCATAATCCAATAGGTTTGGAGTCTTTATAAGCAAAGGAAATTTGGACATAAAAGTAGAAGCCAGAGGCCAGAAGGAGACAGATGGCCATGTGACGGAGGCAGCTACTGAGCCACCTCCAGAACGCTTCAGACTTCAGAGAAAGCATGGCTGGCAGATACCTTGATGTTGGACTGTGAGACAATCCTGAGACAATAAATTCCTGTTGTTTAAGCCAATCAGTCTGCGGTATTTCTTATAGCAGCCCTGGCCAACGAAGATATCATATCCAGGCATTTAATTGTCACCATAGACCCACGGACAGGTGAGTGTCTTGTTCCAGATCACACAGCTAGCAAATGGCAGAATTTAGACTTGAACCCAGAGTCCCTGCCCTCAGCTACTAGGTCGTCTTCAATGATCACTGTGTGGAACTCAAAGCAGGTGTATTATAGTAATTAAAGGAGAGTTTCCTAATGCCAGCTCTGTCCTTCCTAGCTGGGCACCTTTGGTTAATGACTCCACCTCTTTGAGCCTCAGTTTCCTCATATGTGAAAAGGGTATAATGATAGCATCCATTTCCTAAGGTTCTCAGGGTGATGCCAGGGACACAGTAGGGGTTCAGCAAATGATAGCCCCACACCCCCAACAAAAAAGCACTGGACACATCTTTGCAGCTGCCAGACTTTTCTCAGAGCCTTTGATATGCTGATGTGGGTCAGGGATCTATCTCTAAGAGAGGAGGAGTAGGCAGAGTCTACACAGCCCATGGCTGAGCTGTGGAGGTAAGAACTACAAAAGGGAAAGCATGAGAGATGGAGCCACTGCACCGAGTGGCATTTCCCAAAGGGAGAGACCCCTACCCCTGAGGGTGTGTCAGCGGCTTTTGCTCTCCACAGATGGACGGTTTTCAAAATTTTGTATTTTAAAAAAAAAAAGGTAACTTATAGAAGAATAGCAAGAAGAAAACAATGACCTTCCTGAACTTCCTCTGGATTCACCAAATGTTGATGTGTTGCCACACTTGCTTTCCCTCCCTCTCGCTCTGCCACCCTCCCTCCCATGTACATCTCTATCTTCTTTTCTGAGTTAATGCAACCATCACATGGTCTTAGCACACACATTTCAGTGTGTATCTCCTAAGAACAAGGACCTTCTCTTGCATAACCACTGTGCAATTACTACAATTGTGAAACTGAATGTTGATACAGTTCCACAACCTGACTTTTAGATTCTGTATTCAAATTTCACCAGTTGTCCCACTACTGTATTTTATAGCAGTATCTCTATCCAGGCCAGGATCTAATCCAAGATCTCCCATTGAAACTAGCTGCTGTGTCTCTCTAGTCTCCTTTCATCTTAACTAGTCTCTCAGCCTTTGTATTTTGTGACCTCAACAGTTTTGAAGAGTCCAGTATGGAGGTGTCCCTCCACAAGCGTTTGCCTGATGTTTCCTCACAATTAGATCCAGATTATGCCTTTGGAACAGGAATCCCAAAGAACTGACACCGTGTCCTTCTCAGTGCCTTGTATCAGGGGCACATGTCTGCTTGACCGGCTGCTGGGGTTGTAAACTTTGCATTCTTGGTTAGGTTGGTGCTTGCCAGGTTTCTCCACCATAATTTTTTCCCTTTGTAATTAGTAAGAAATCTATGGTGGAGATAGATTCTATAAGACTGCCAAGTTGAACATTAAACATTTTATAATTTAATATTTATGTGTTTATTTTTATGTTACATTTTATTTCTGCAAAGGAAAACTGGTGTTCCATTTACAGTAGCAACAAAATTTTCTTTTCAAATATATGTTGAAAGTTAAATATATTGAAAGTTTAAAAAAAAGAAAGTGAGTCTTCAATTTGAAGAAAAGTATAAAATAAGTGACAATAGTGGGGGTTCATGGTCCCTTCCCAAGATGCTTTTCAGGGTCTCCCTGTCGGTTGGAGCCTTTGGTGAGCTCTCATTCTTGTTCCCAAAGTGCCAAGCCAGCGACCAGCCCAAGCAGGGGGCACATGAAGTATTGACAACTACCCTTCCTGGAACACGGTAACACAGGGAGGGCATGGCCAGTGGGGTCAGCCCGGGAAGTGGGAGGGAGGGTCTTCTGGCCACCAGCTGGGCCCGGCATGGCTGGCGGTGCAGATGGAGGGCTGGGGTCTGTGGCCTGTCCACATCAGGAGGCCACTGGTCTGGAGAACTGCTACAACCCTTCCCTTCCTCTGCAGCTACCGGGTGCCGCTGCCAACTTGCTGTGTAGCCTCATGAAAGTTATTTGGCCTCTCTGAGCTTGATTTCCACATCTTTAAAATGGGAATAACCAGCAGCCACCTACTTCATAAAGCTGTGGTGAGGCTTAAACAAGGAGAGTGTGGTGTGTCAGCCATGTGAGCTATTGTCATTATTTATTGATTTCTTGATGGCCTGTGTGTTACTGGATCATGAGTTGGCTGTCAACTGTTCAAATCCCAGCTTTAAGCATTTTGCTTGTAGCAATTCCTGTGACTCCCACAACAGCCCTAAACGAGATAGGTGCTAGCTGTATGGCTGGGGCAAGTCTCATGGTCACTCTGAACCTGTTTCCTTATCTGTAACTGGAGGAAGCACTAGGACCTCTCTCATTGGTTGACATGAAGCCTAAGTGAGGGGATGATGCCCAGAAAAGATTCAGCCTGGTACCCAGCACATGGCGTGTGCTCCAGCCACGGCAATTATGACTTTCCTCACAACTTGGATTTTCCTAAACTATAGTTGGCAACAAAGAACAGAGGCTCAGAATCCAGAGTCAGACCCGGGCTCAAATTCAAGTTTCTTGTTATTGCACGAGTTACTAAAGAACTTAGACAAGTTCTTTAAGCTCTAATTTCATTCATTCTTTCAACACTTATTGAACAATCATCATAAGCCAACTACTGTTTTAAGCACTTGCTTGTAGCACAAGCGTTGTGACTCCCATAACAACCCTAAAAGAGGGTAGATGCTATTATGGTATCCATTTCACAGATGGGGAACCCAAGGACCAGAGGGAGGAAGTCACTTACCCAAGGTACAGCTGGTCAATGTCAAAGTCAGGACTCGAACCCAGGCTATCTGGTTACAGGGTCCATGCTCTTAACTTTTCTAGACCAGATTTCCTCTCTGCAAACTGGAGGCAACACGAGCACCTTCCCTTCGGGTTGTCGTGAGAATTAAATAAGTTTTGCCTTTACACACTTAGCACAGTGCCTGGCCTTCAGTGAGTGCTCAATAAAAGGGAGCTGTAGTTTCTAGTTATTATTTTATTTCTCTTCTTGATTCACCTCCATGCCTTTTTGCACTTGACCCTCTCCCCTGTCTGGCTCACTTCAGACTGTCTTTCAAGACTTCAAGGGTCACCTCCTCCAAGAAGCCTTCCCCGACCTTGCACAATGGGCCCAGCAGCCCTCTGCTGTGTTCCCACAGTCCCCTGAGCTTTCCAAACTGCACTAGCACTTAACACGCTGTTCTACAACTTTTTGGGTATTTTGGGTTTCCGGTTTGGTCCTGAACCAGCGTGGACGCCTGTTCAGGGAAGTGGTGCTCATTTGTTCAACAACAACTCTCTATCAGGCTCTGGGGCAATAGCCTTCGGGTTTGTTGAAGGACTAGAGGGCCTGTCCCCACTTCCTGTGCTCACACGGCGGTCTCACTCCGCCTGCAATGATGGTACTTTTCGGGGGCGCTAGCATGACCTACCAAGAGTGGGCCAGGGAAGGTTCCAGGCCTAGGTCCTCAGTTCCAGATGCCCAGGAACCTGGCTTTGCTGCCGTGCCCTCCCTGAAGCCCCCAGGCCTGCCCTGCACCCAGCCCCTCTCCTGAAATAGAGTTTCTTGTGGCTTTACGTTTCATCTCCCACAACAGTTTCATTTCGCCCATCTCCTTTCTCCACCGCAGGCACCAGCTCGCCAGGCTAAAAATACCCCTGACATTTTAAGGGCCTGTTAGGGTCTCAGCCGCTCTCCTGACGGGAATGCGTTTCTCTGCAAATTGAAGCAGGTGGTGGCTCAGGCGCAAGCTGAGGGCGCCTGTCCTGGGTAGGGGGCTAGCAGCCGTGGGCCAGCCTGCCTCCTTTCCTGGGGGAGCTCCTGTCCCCACGCAGCCAGGGCCCCAGTGGCGCGCGATGACAGCTTGCTGGATGAGCGCGCGGTGGCTGTGAACAGGGATCTGGAGCCAGGCCTCCTGGGCTCAAATCCCGGCTCTAGCACACGGGTGGGCCTCTGTGCCTCCATTTCCACCCGTGAAAGGGGAGTCATGAAAGTCCCCAGCGCCTAGAGCTGTGGTGAGGACCATTTGAATCGCGCTAGGGGCGTCTTCCGGAGCAGAGTTTGACGACGGCTACTATACAGTAAAAGTTAGCTTTTTTTAGGGTATTATCGTCATCCTCTTTTTCATCTCTAGGAGCCTAGATTTCCATTTCTCTCAGGTCTGTCTACCTCCGTCCTCTTCATTTTCAGTCAGGTTCTCCCCCACGGGGAGTTACCCAAGCTTACGTCCCATCCCCTCAGAAATCCCAGTCAAAAGAAAACTTCTCCTTTCCTTCCCCAAGGTTCTCACAGAAACCCCTGAGCGCCTTTGCGCCCGACCCTTTCCGGTTCCAAGCTCTGCGGTCAGGGCTGTTCTTACTAACCAATCCCAGGTCATGTACCAATCCCTGAGCCAATCACGGTAGCCAGAAGGAAGGCAAACTTTGATTGGCCAGGCCTGAGTCACATGGCCATCAGGGACAAATCCTGTGGGGGGGAGAATGCTTTGATTGGCCAGGCCTAGGTCATGTGCTCATCCTTTAGCGCCAAGAGTCGAGGGCGGCTTCACCCATACAGTGGGCCTGTGGTGGTGGGAGGTAATTCTGTAAGGAGGTTGGGGTGCTGCTCCCAGATGCAGGACTGACTGGAGGGCGGGTGGAAGCCGCGGGCTCAGACCACAGCAACTCCACGTGGACTGTAGGAACTCCAGGCCCCTTTGTCCCTTTCCCCCAGAACATTCCTCCCTCGAGGTTGTGCAGGAAGGAAACGCTGTCTGAATGTAACAGCTGCGACAGTGTGTGTGTGTGTCTTAACTACACAGTACAGCTTACGATTAAATATTAGCTCTCCCTCATCCTAAAAACCTTTGGGCTTCTCCCTCTCAGCACCAGCGACTTCCTCCTGCTCATCCTCGGGTTTGTCCAAGGTGTTCGCATCGCCAGGAGACCTGGAATCTCTGTAGCTGGGCCTGGAACAGTGTCTCTGAGTCAGGCCACACAAAACGGACTCACTGAACAAATTTGCCTCGATCTTTTCTCCCTTCTGGTCTCCTTCTCCTCCTCTAGCTTCTCCCTCTGCACAATGGGTAACTATTTGCTTTGAAGCGTTTGTCAGGCAGTCCTTGTTCACTGCGAGGGTCTTGCTCAGCATGAAAAAGTTGCATCACATCTTAGAGTGGGGGAACTGGGATAAAAAAGGGTCCAACAGAAATACTCCCACAGACCATGGGCTCCATTCGCAGCTTCGCAAACAAAGCGAGCAGTTGTCTTATTTGATTAGGATTAACAGATTTTCCAAAGATAACCTATTTTGGTTTTATGATTCTATCTCTCATGGCAGTGTTTACAATATGTATTTGCAGAAACAGAAAATGTATGCCAGGAATGAAGCAAGAGCCCTTGCCGGCGCTCACACAGTCTGTCATAAATATAATATTAGGATGACGCCTGAAATTAATGTGAATCATTTCCCAATAAATATAGTCAGTTAGTGAGGTGTTCTAGCACCGCTGATGGGAGATATATTTTGGTAAAATATGGGGTTTTTATCGGTTGGGAACTGGGGGTGGGGGGGTGCATGGAGGGCATAAATCTCCATGGAAGAAGTATCTTTTATGATTATTCAATTCCACAGTAGCTTTAAAAGCCTAAAGTAGATTCATATTTACAGTTCCTGGAAGCACCTGGCTTTTATACCTTGGGGGAGGAATTAGCATCAGGGCCTTCTTGCAGAAATCATTGACTTAGGTCCTTGGGTGGCTGGGAGGCAAAAGGACCTCATCATGCTGGGCCTCCCAGGACTGAATTCATTTCTCCTGCATTGGGTTGTGGAGCAGAGGCAACTGCGCACGGCATTTAAGGGAGAAGGAGCTGCTGGGAACAAGGTCCTCACGGGGGCTGGGCCCAGGAGGCAGCCTCGGGAATTGTCTTCCTTGGGTGTGGGATAGGTGGTGGAGTTAGGGCCCACGGGGCTGAAAAAGGAAAAAGTGTGCTAGGGAGAGGCCCGAAGCTAGCTAGCCGAAGTCGATCCCGAGGGGCGGAACGTGCCCCTGTGCCAGAGGTCCCCAGCCAAGCATAAATATCCTCACCTCGGCCCAGCTGCCTGCGTCTTCTCAAAACCAGGAGATGGAGAAGGAATCCTGATCTTGTCTCTAGCCATTCATTTCCTTGTGGGGGACCTTATTTATTTAATTTTAAAGTTACCTGTTTTGGTTTGGTTTGGGCTTTTCTGCAAACAAAAGTGATACAGGACCACAATTCCAAAGTCCAAAAAGCTCTGAAAACCATGAGGTTTTGTTGTAACACATTTGCTGGCAAAACCTGATTTGACCAGCTATGAGACTATTTATATTCTTTATTCATCCCTCTTTGTGGCAATGTTTATAGCTTTCACCACAGAAATATGAATGTGTTTGATTATAGGGTGCTGCCCCCGACCTTGCTGAGGTGTGAGATAAGGCGTATGCACCCCCAATGCCTTTTCCAGAGCCAAACAGATTCTGAATTACAAAACACATCTTCCTTTCCCAAGGGTTTCAGATAAGGGATCGTGAGCCTGCAGGTGCTAGTTGTGATAAAAAAGTCAAATGGCATAATGTAGAAAACGAAAGCCTTAAGAAAACAGAAAATTCTGCCACTTAAAACACAAAATGTGGCAAAGCTATTCTCAGAAGAAAAACAAAAGAACTGGCCACTAAACTTGGAAAGAGTTCCAGCTGCACTCAACACTGAGGATGGCAGATTGAAACCATAATAAGCTATCTCCTTTATCTATCTGATTAAAGGTGGGAGGGTGCCTGATGTTGGTGAGGATGTGTGGAAGTTATTCCCACCCATGTCGTTGATGGGTTGTAAATCACAATGATTTCTTTGGAAGGCAACTTGGCAATATCTATCTGCATTTTACATACCTTTCGGTCCAGTAATTCTGTGTCTACGAATTTAACTTGCAGCAAGTCACACACACATATGCCAAGATAAATGTTCAAGGATATTCATTGCACCACAGTTTATAATAGCAAAAAATTGGCAACAACCTAAATGCTAAATGTCCATCTGTAGAGGACTGGCTACAGATACTTAAAGCACATAAGCAGAGGAATATTATGAAGCAGTTAAAAAGGATGGAGTACATCCATGTGAACTGATATAGAATGATGCCCACGATTTTGCATTACATGACCAGGGGCCACTTGCATAAGTTAGTTTTTACTTTTCAGATTTTTACTTTTCAATTTTAATTTTTAATTTTCAAAATTATTTCTATGCATGCTATATGTCTGTGATGGTTTGAAGCTGTATGGACCCCAGATTAATATATTCTTAAATCTACTCCATTGTAAGTAGGACCTTTTGATGAAGTTAGTTCAGTTAAGGTGTGGTCAATCAGGATGGGTCGAAACCTATTACTGGAGTCCTTTATAAGTGGAATGAAATTCAGAGAGAGAGAGAGAAAGCCACAGGAAGTAAGAAGCTAAGGATCAACAAAACCCGGGAAGAGAGTGGAGCATCCAGGAGAGGCTGCCATGTGCACTGCCATATGACGAGCTAAGGACCAAGAATGGCCAGCAGCCATCCCTAGAACGCTAGTCTTCAGGAAGAAAACACTGCCGTGATGACGCCTGGATTTGGACTTTCTCTTAGCCTCAAAACCACAAGGCACCCTTGAACTAATAACATCTTCAAAGGTCCTATTTACCAATGGGTTCACACCCCAGGACCAGGGGTTGGGCCCTAAACATGCCTTTTGGAGGAGACACGATTCAATCCCCAACAAACACCAAATTTTAAACAAAACTGATCTCTGGACAAGATGGTGGAACTATGGGGAATTTTTGCTTCTTTTCCTTACTGCAGATAATTTATTTTAATTACAAAGTGACATCAGAATGAGGGTGGGCCTCCACCCAAGATGGCTAAGTCCTTATAAGCAAAGGAAATTGGACATGGAAAGAGAAGCCACGAGGAAAAGCTGGAAGTCAACAGAACCCGGGAGAGAAAGAAGACACCACCATGTGCATCATCATGTGACGGAAAAGCCAAGGAACCCCAAAGATTGCCCCCCAGCCAGAAGAAACCGGCCTGGGAGGAAGCCAGCCTTCTAGCCTCTGAAACTGCGAGCCAAGCGATTCCTGCTGTTAAGCCAACCCATTGTATGGTACTTATTTTAGCAGCCGGCAAATAAAACAGGCTTTTTAAAAGAATTTTCTCTGTGACTATATCTATATTGGCATCAGCACACATATGTATTTCTTTTCTTTCTACAAGAATGAGTTTGGGCAATCCAAACTCTTCTGCAGTTTTCTTTTCCCTCTTAACCTGATGGCCTGGCCGTCTTTCCCTGCCAGTACCCATCAGCCTCTTCCTTCTTCCCGACATCAGCGCTTGGCATGCCTCCTGCTAAGGCACCGTCCTTTCTTTCAGCAGCCACCCGTTGATGGACACCTGGGCTGGCTCCAACTTGTGGACCTTATGTTTTGAAAGATTTTTGTCAACCAGACTGCATTTATTAAGTAATAATTAATTCGTTTCCCCATTTTTTATTCATCAAAGACCTACAAACTGCCAACCAGGGCTCCCGATTAGCAGGAGGCTCCTGGAGCCCAGAGGATCCCAGCCCAGAGCAAAGAAGCTGGATGTTTTGAAGGACCCTGCGTGGCCTTATGGAAGGCAAATGTGTGATTTCCCTTTGTGTATCAGGTTTTTGTGTTTTTAACACAGGGGCAAACCCAGACCCCGAACAGAGAGGGGAAGGACAGCGAGGGCGTTGGAGGTGAAAATCCCTGTTGAAAGGGTGCTCAAGGCAAGGGCAGCCGTGGCTACAGAGGCACAGAAGAAAGGGAGAAATAGGCACTTGGGTAAGCGCCTTAAACTTTCTGAACCTCAATTTCCTCATCTGTACAATGGGATAATCTTTCCTACCTCCTCATGGAATTATCTTGAGGATTCACCTGGTGGTACATAGTAGGAACTCAATAAACTCAATATTTTTTAAAGAACTAAAAGCGAGGTGGAACTTCCAGCTGTATTATTTCAGCAAAAATGTCCTGTGCCTTGTGCTCATGGCTGGGGATGTAGATGTGAGCCAGACCCAGTCGCTGCTCTCCAAAAACTCAAGTTCTCATCATCTTGTGTGTGAGGAAAGGATGATTCCCCACAGAAAACAATGTGTCATTCCAGAAAGGGAACTAGATACTGGAGGATAAATGCAGGGACGTCCTGGGCTCGAATCTCAGCCCCACCCCGACTAGCTGTGTGAAGAGGGTAGGTAGCCAGTATGTGTGGGCATGTTGCTTAACCACTGTGTGCCTCAGTTTCCTCGTCTGTCAATTGGGGGATAATATACTTCCACCTCACAGGGATGGCAGAAGGATTAAATAAGGTAATAGTTGTGAAGCACTTAGTAGAGTCTGGCTCATACTAAGGATCAACAAATAGCACTTATAATTATTACAGCTGAGGAAAGGTGGAGATGTGGAGATGTGCCCTGGACGCTGACTCGAGGTATTTGATTGGGCTGGAGACACCTGCAGAGCCTTGCCAGAGAGATGAGGGTGGAAGAAACCAGCCCCTCTCTGGATTCAACTTAAGAGGCTAGGAGGGAATTCGGGGAGTCTTCGGGGCTCATCGACAATAACATTCATTACAAAGGATAAATATGTAGTTTCCATGTCATGTTTCTTACCAGACAAGGAAAACAGCCATTCTGCCAGTAACACAAATGCATGTGATTTTTTAAAGGGACTGTGACAAGAACAAGGTTTCAGGTCAATTGCAAATGTCCCATTGTTCAAAGTAAACTTCAGCAAGTGCACATGAATCATCTCTTTTCTGTCTTTATAGAAGACCTACTATACATGGTGCAAAAAAACCTGAGGATTTAAAAAGTACACATCTATTGTTTTTGTGTCTTTGTGGGTTTTTTTTAAAGTCACTATGCCTTGGGTTTCCCCACTGACTCCTGGACATGAGTGATGCTGACAAAGCTTTTGGTAGCAGTGCTCCAGGGAAGGTATAGCAAATGTGGACTTTGCCGCTGGGCTGGAAGCCTCTGGCTGCTCTGCTCTTCCATACTCTGGAAGCCAATCAGATTGGCAGTATATTCCTCCAGGGTGGCTTCTATGAGATGGAACTCAGGAATGGTGTGCCCGAGGGGCTCTTAGAGAGTGTCCTCTAGAACACAAAGTTAGCGAGTTGATAATAGATATTCCATGAGAAATACGTTCCTTGGTCAATTAAGTATGGGCAACCATAGAATCAACCAAGTTTTCTTTCATGCGGGCATTGTCAGAGCTCTTACTATATTATCAGAACCTTTACTAATATGGTTCATTTGACTTTCCCAAAAAGGGATAGAGGGTTCAGTGTTTCCTACACTGATTTGCACAGGGGATCCTTTTTAACAGAGTAATCTATAGGACCAGGGATTCAGAGATCTCACTTTGGAAATCTGAGATTTCCAAACCCAAAACTGAGTTACAGATTCCTTTACAAGTTCACCCTCTTACAATTAAGGGTTCAGCCTGATCATCTTGATTGGATTTAATCATGTCAATCAAAACAGTGAATGAGCATTTGTTGACAAATTACTATGTATTGGTGCTGGGGAGGCAGCTTCAAAAAAATATAGTCTCTGCTTACAAGGAGAACAGAGTTTAATAGGAGGGAATAATAGTGACAGACAACAATAACAACAATCACAGATACCATTTATTGAACCATGCTAGGCGCTGTGTAAAGTGTTATTTAATCAAGTTCATTTAAGCATCTCAACAGGGAGACTGGCTTTATTATTCCCATTTTACAAGTAAAAACACCGAGGTTCAGAGGCAGCAAACAACTTGGCCAAGGGCACACAGCTAGATCAGGGCTTTGAGTCAGATTCTCTGAATCCTGAGGCCACAGGCTTCACCCCCATGTGCTCTAAGGACTCCCTGGTTGAAATTAGTTTTCTAGGCTGCCATGACAAAGTACCATAAACTGGGCAGCTTAAAACAACAGAACTCTATTCTCTCCCAGTTCTGGAGGCCAGAAGTCCAAAATTAAGGTGTCAGCAGGGCTACACACCCTCTGAAAGTTCTAGGGGGGAACGTTCCCAGCCTCTTCCAGCCCCTGGCGGCTCCAGGCATGCCTTGGCTTGTAGGTGCATGCCTCCAGCCTCTGCCTCCCTCTTCACATGGCTGTCTTCCCCCCCACGTGTCTCCATCTTCTCATGACATGCTCCTCTCTGGTCTGTGGCTCTTCCCCTCTTCTTCTAAGGACACCAGTCACATCAGATTAAAGGCCCACCCTACTCCAGGATGACCTCATCTTAACTAATTCCGTCTCCAACAATCCTGTTTCCAAATAAAGTCACATTTGAGGTGCTGGGGGTTAGAACTTCAACATCTCTTTTTGAGGGACCCCATTCACCCCATGACACCGCTGAAAGGAGGAAAGCAAAGGAACTAAGCCATGGGTCCCTAAATTGATGGGGGGAGGGGTAGCAGAGATCTCTGGACCACTCTCTAGTTTTTGGAAAGAGGTGTTCATAGGCCTGGAAGGGGATGTAGGGTGAGAAGGATGAGGGGCTGGGGTGGAAACTGGGGAGAGGATAAAAGACCACGTATAAATGTCTGGGAGGAAGGGAGTAGCAGTATTCTCGGCAATGCTGGAGCTAGAGACCAGGAGGAAAAAGAAACTCAGAATGAGGGAAAAGAGGCGGCCAGGGGACATAGGGAGAGGGACATGGACCTGAGACCCAGGGAAACCGGCTCCTTCTCTGGATCTTGCTCTAATTTGCTGTGCATCCTTGAGCAGGTCACCTAACCTCTCTGGTTTGTACAGGCCTCAGCATTACACACCCCTCCTGAACCATAAGTTTACATATGAATCTGCTTTAATACTATAATTCTGAATACTATACTATAATTCTGAATACTATAACTATGAATCTGCTTCCTCCAAAAGATAGTCCCTCACCAGGCAAGGAATAGCTTTGATTCACCTTCTTATTCCCAGCACATGGTATTGTACACAGCACACTTTAGATGCTCAATAAATATTTGTTGAATGAATGAGCAAATCAATGAATGAGCAAAAAAGTAGGTGAAGCTGTAAAAGGAAAAGCTTGGGTGTGGTTGATTTAAACTGGCACCAGGATAGCAGCCCCTGAGACATATTTTCCCAGCTTTTCGCTAAAATACCTAAGAAGGCAGAAAGAATTGAAAACTCACAGTCTTGACACCCAGGACTGACAGGAGCCGGTTGCCAGAATCTGGGAGGAATTTCCATAAATACAAGGCAGATGGAGCTGGGTTGAGATAAACAATCGGGAGCCTATTCGAGTTTTATCTCATGAAACAGGGCACCCTTCCAGACCAAAAGGAAGGAGGAAAATACTCAATCCCTTTCCCACTTGCAACCCCAGACTCTGAGACCCAGAGGCTGTGCCACTCAGAAAACCTGGCGGTGGCGGAGGTGGGGGGAAGGGCGTTTTCGCCACTGTGTCGGGGGTAAGACTGCAGGCCCTTTATTGAGGAGCTCTTCCTTCTGGCCAGCCCATACAGCCACCATTTAAAGACCAAAATTCCCAGAAACTAGTTGGTCAGGGGGAAGGAATGGAGGAAGGAATTTTGTAGTCTGAGAAGAGCAGCTTTCAGAAGTGCTACAGGCAGGAAAGATAGCGATGGAGTGAGTACTCCCTTCGTTCATTATACCAAGAAACTGATCCAACACAGTATGGTAGATGAATTGCTGTACAAACCAACATGTGGTGGGGGCCAGCCAGCACCTTAGTGACAATGATGGGTACAAAGGACAATATACACACTGTCTATTGGCAAGCACAAGACCTGGGTGTAACAAGCTTATTCAAAGATGAATAAATATAAATAAATCAACAGAGGGTTTGGAAAAAAGTCTACATGGGAAAGGAAAGAAAATAACTTCCTAAAAGAAAGAAGCTACCTTTGAAGAAAATTTGCTATTTATCCCAGAAGAAAAAAAATGAAAAAAGTTGTTTTTTATATACTAAATAGAAGGTAAATTCATTTTAATAAAATAGGAGGGGAAATTTAGAAGGACAGATGAGGCAGATATTAAAAAACAAAAGAATAGAAGCAACCCAAGTATCTATCAACAGATGAATGCATAAACAAAATGTGACATAACCATAAAAAGGATGAAGTTCTGACACATGTGACAACATGGACAAACCTTGAAAGCATTATGCGAAGTTAAATAAGCCAGACACAAAAGGACAAATAGTATATGATTCAACTTAACATGAAATCTCCAGAATAAGCAAATTCATGGAGACAGAAAGCAGATTTGAGGTCACTAGGGACAAGGGGTTGGGATGACTGGGGGGCTATTGCTTAATGGGTATAGTGTTTCCTTTTGGGAAGACAAAAAAGTTTTGGTAATGAATGGTGTTTATGGTATCAATACATCGCCACTGAATTGTACACTTAAAAATGGTTAAAATGGCAAACTTTATGCCATGTATGTGTGTATGTGTGTGTGTATGACCACAATTTAAAAAAAGGAGAACTAAAATCGCAATGAAAGAATTTAGATCCCCAGTGGGGACAGTTAAAGTTCAGAGCTGACACTGTAGACAATCAAAATCAGCAGTGTGGAAGACAAACTTGAGAAGCTCTTCTAAAATAAAGAGGAGAATGACAAAATGGAGAAAGTTATGAGCAGAAATATTACTCATGAGGGGGAAAGAAGAGTCAGCTTAAGGATAATAGGTATTCATAAAACAAACAAACAAACGAAAAACAAAAAAACTCCAGAGCAACTAGAACAAAAATAACAAGCAAAAATGAAAATAAGAAAAAGCTTTCTCAAATTTGATTTTTACCCACAATAAAAAAATAAAAATAGGG
>JAQZBX010046971.1:10648-20712 GCA_029593785.1 Cabassous unicinctus | reverse complement strand
GTACCTCCTTTAAAAAGAAAAAAAAAAAAAAAGTCCCCATACCCACAGGGTGTGTACTAGTCCAAGAACATAATCTAATTCTTGATGGGATTCATAAAATAGCATCAAACTGTCCCTGGCTTTAGTATGTGCTAAAACCATAAAACTCTGAAAAGAAAGCAATGAACAAAATATTCATGACATTGTAATTAATAACATGTTCTTAGAAATTACACATAATAACAAACAACAAAAATAGATAAATTGAACTTAACAAAATAAAAATTTTGTGCATCAAAGACATTACCAAAAAATAAAAATAACCTACAGAATGAGAGCTGATAGTTTTAAAATTATATATCTGATAAGGATTAAAATCTACAATATATGAAGAAATCCTACATTTCAACAAGATAAATACAACCAACCTAATTTAAAAATTGTCAAGGGGCTTGAGGAGACATTTCTCCAAAGGAGAAAATACATATGGACATACAAATATACAAATAAACACATGAAAAGATGCTTCATTTCATTAGTCCTGAGCAAAATGGAAAGTAAATCCACAATTAAATGCCATTTCACAAACTAAAATGATATTTTTTTATAAAAGAGAAAAGAAATATTGACACATTTGTGGAAAAATAGGAACACTTCGTCAGTGTTGATAAAAATGTAAAATGATGTAACCACTCTGGAAAACTCTTTGGCAGTTCTTCAAAAAGTTAAACTCAAAATTATCATATGTTCTGTCAATTCTAGTTCTATGTATATACCCAGGAGAGTTGAAAATCATGTTTCAAACAAATATTGATACATAACTACTCACAATAACCAAAAGGCAAGGTAAACCAAATGTCCATAATCAAATATTTAGATAAAAAATGTGGTATGAATATACATGGATTATTCAGTAATAAAGTTCTGACACATGATAAAATAGGGATGAAACTTGCATACCTTGAGTGAAATAAACCAGACACAATAGGCGAATATTGTATGACTTAACTTGCATGAAAGATATAGAATATCACAATTCGTAAAGACAGAAAGTAGAATAAAGTTTAGCAGGACTGGATGAGGGGAATGAAGATTTATTGCTTAATGGGTAAAGAGTTTCTCTTTTGGATGATGAAAAGTTTTGGTAATGGTTGGTGTTGATGTTAGCACAAAATTGTGAATTTTATTTCTTCCATTGAATTGTGCAGATGAAAAGTGCTTAAGATGGGAATTATTGTTTTTTTTTGAGTTACCAGGGCTGGGGATTGAACCCACGACCTCCTATGTTGGGAAGCCAGTGTCCAACCATTGAGCCACATCAGTTCCCTTGAGTTGTTATTTGTTGTTGTTGTTGTTGCTGACATTTTTTGTATTCAAGAGGCACCAGGGATCGAACCTGGGACCTCCCATTTCAGAAGCAGACACTCAACCATTTGGGCCACATCTACTCCCAAGCTGGGTAATTTTGTGTTATATATTTATTGCCACAATAAAAATTTAAAATACTAATTATATTAAATGGTTTTATACATTAAGATACAATATCACAACCACTCCTTAGTTTATATTTGATGTCTATATACATAATTCACTTTATGTACCTGCTCTAACACATGGTTTCAATTATGCAGTTTCAACTTCTTACTAATCAAATGAAGTAATATCCTAATGATTCTGATATGGTATGTTTTAGCCTAATTGAAATTGCTTTTTTTTTTCACAGTTTTTCTTCTTCTTTCATTTTTATAAAGGGCTAATTTACTTTAAATAATTTGGTATATTCACTTTGGGATAAGTTATTTATTAAACTCAGACCATAGTAAATAGCATGGTATTCTGAGCACTATGTTCTGAAAATTTAGTCCCCTTATATGTATTTAAATTTGTATGCAATGATGATAATAATCAAGTATATTCCTTGATTACCAACTTGATTACAATTCCTTGATTGGTGCCAACTAAAGGTACACATTATTAAATGGAAATAGCTACAAGTATGCAAAGTTAATCTTAAATATTCTATATGCAAAATTAATATTCAGAACAATATATGTCCTGAAATGAAAATATTTGGGAATATTTATGAAAAAATAATTATAAGACGGTAAAATCACAGGGATTGGATTTGGTAATGAATCCTAAATGCCAGAATGTATTTGAAAATTATAAATTTGATGAACTTCTAGTCAATGAAGTTCTCTGGAAAGAACAAAAAACAGTTTAATCTTTGGTTGGAGAGCAGTAATTCTAAGTTACTTCAGTTCACATGTTCAGTTATAATTACCTGAAAAATTATGCTCTTGCACTTTATCAAATAAAATCAACAGGTATTCATTAAATTTATGTGAAAGATATTGAAGTGAAAATAAATGCTTTAATCCAAAGCTCTTCATATGATAATAACTTGCTAATTAACTTATTCATCACATATTCAGTTAGAGCTTAGAATGGTCCAGATACTTGCTAGTTTATTAGAAACAGAGCCAGAGGAGACCTATGCTTTAGTCACTCATTTGCTCTAGAGCCAGAAATCTATTTCATTTATAGGCTGGAGAGCTTGCTAAAATTTGCAGTTCATATCTCACATTTAGAGTGAAGAGTAATCAGGCATATGTTTGTCCTTGCAACAATATGCTTATCCTCGTCATGTAAATATGCAACTTTTTTTAGCTGTTGAGTGGTTTAGTGTTTCTTAAGTTTCATAGTTACATATTTGTAAAATTTAATTTCAGATTTAGTGACCAGATAAAATACTGATTTTTATATATACTCATTGAAAAACCATGTTTAGATTTGAATACTACAATTTTGTTTAGAAGAGATGAAGAAATTATCTAAAAATATGTTAGAGAAAACTACATAAAAATCATCAGCTGTGGCAACCAGCAAGATGGTGGCAGAATAAAGAGCTCCTTGAATCAGCTCCTGCTACAGGGCAATTGGTGATCTTCCAGAGCTACCTAGAGCACTTGTTTGGGGGCTCCAGGAGACCAGAAGTGCATCCTGGAACATTCTTGAAAGAATGGAAGGAGAAGATTGCTCATCTGCAGAGAAGATTAATAACTAGAGGAATCCATGTCACAGAGGCTGGTGCCCATCCTCCACTGGAGGCACAAGCTTTTCCACAGCTGGAATTGAAATCTCCACTTCCCAAAATGGGAGAAGAAGAGACAGTTGGGCACCAACTTCAACTACTGATTAGTAAATTTAGCAGGCTAAAGTATAATCCTAAGAATGGCTGAAGTTTGAACCTTTCAGAGTCAGAAAGCAGCCAGTGGTCACCATCTTAACTCTGCACCTGACATGAGGGGAAGTGGGGATAACAGAAAATCACAGTGCTGGAAGGGACTGGCTTCTTTCCATCTAGATCAGATTGCTGCTCTAGCCTAAGCCCCAGGTCCATCTTGGGAATGGAGAAAGCTGAGGGGAGATGCAACAGCCCCTCCAGGAAACTCCAGGCCATGCTGTGAGGCCTGTGATCATCCTACTTTGGCAGTGCAAGCCACCCCAGGAGCTATTCTATAGCAGGAATTGAAAGCTCTATTTCCCAAAAACATGGGAGGAAGAGATGGTTGGCCACCGATTTCAGCTACTGATTAGTAAATTAGGTTGGCTAAAGTGTAACCCTAAGAACAGTTAAAGATTGAGCCTGTCCAAGCAGAAGTTGGCTGGTAGCTGCCATTTTGACTCCACCTCAGCATGAGGGGAAGCCAGGCTGTCTGAAAATCACAGTGATGGTAGAGACTTGTTTCTTTCACCCAGATTGGCCTGCACCCCTAGCCTAGGCTTCAGCCCCAACTCTAACAAAGAAGAAGCTGACAGGCTCTGCACAAGCCAATCCAGGTAACTTCAGGTACATTCAGCTGGTACAGACTGAATAACCGAAGACTACTGGGGTAACTTTGGTCATCTTGGACCTGCACTGCATAGATTGCTGCCCCCATCTGAAACTCCATCTCTGCCTCAGGCAGGGAAGAAAGGGGGATGAAGCTTCATCAGTCTCTCTGGGCAGCTACAGTCTAAACCTGCATGAGTTGTATTATTCCACACAGGTGTGGCTCTGTCCCTAACCCTGGCAAAGGAGAAAGTTGGAAGAAGCTTCATTGGTCCTTGGGGCAATGAGGGTAGCTTGAGACTCCACAGCGTATAGCATCAGCTGCATCCTTGGCTCTTACTACACAACCAGCAGGAGAGAAAGGGCAGGAAGCCGTAAAATAAAGAGAAATAATGCACTCAGAATAAGTACTCTAGTAAGCCAGATGCCAAGACACCAACAAAAAATTACAATCCAACCCAAGAAACAGGAAGATATTCCCCTGTTAAAGGAAAAAGATAAGCCTCCAGATGACATAAAGGAGTTGAAACAACTAATCATAGATGTTTAAGCAAATCACCTTAATAAATTCAATGAGGTGGTTAAAGAAATTAAGGATATTAAGAAGACACTGGATAGGCACAAAGCAGAATTTGAAAGCATATGCAGAAAAATAGCAGATCTTATGGGAATGAGAGGTCTAATAAGTGAAATTAAAAATACACTGAATCATATAATAGCATATTTGCGGAGGCAGAAGGAAGGATTGGTGAGCTTGAAAAAATGGCCTCTGAAAGTGAACATACAAAAGAACAGGTGACGAAAAGAGTGGAAAAACTTGAACAAGGTCTCAGGGAACTGAAGGACAGCAAGTGGCCTGCAAACATTCATGTCATGGGTACCCCAGAAGAAGAGAAGGGAAAAGGGGCAGAAGGAATATTTGAAGAAATAATGGTAGAAAATCTCCCATCCCTATTGAAGGACACAGATATCCATGTCCAAGAAGTACAACGTACTCCCATCTGAAAAAATTCAAATAGACCAACTCCAAGACACATACGAATCAGAATGTCAAATGCCAAAGACAAAGAAAGAATTCTGACAGCAGCAAGAAAAGCGTTGCATAATGTATAAGAGATACCCAATAAGATTAAGTGCTGATTTCTCACCAGAAACCATGGAGGCAAGAAGACAGCAGTATGATATATCTTTGATACTGCAAGAGAAAAATGTCCAGCCAAGAATCTTATATCTGGCAAGATTGCCTTTCAAAAATGAGGGTGAGTTTAGAATATTCACAGATAAAAAGACTCTGAGACAGTTTATAACCAAGAGACTTGCTTGGGAGGAAATACTAAAGGCTGTGATACAGATTGAAAAAAAAGATAGTTGAGAGAGGCCTGGAAGAGAGTATAGAAATGAAGATTATATCAATAAAAGTAACTAAAATTGTCAAAAGAGTGGTGAAAATAAAATATGACAGATTAAACCCAAATATTCAGGAAAAAACTTAACAATCAATATAAAACACTTGTATTCAGAAAACTACAACTCATTGTTTAAAGAAATAAAAAAAGTCCTAAATAATAGGAAGAATATTCCATGATCATGGATTGAAAGACTAAATATCATTAAGATGTCAAGTCTACTCAAATTGATATACAGATTGAATACAATACCGATAAAAATTCCACCAGCATTTTTTAATTAAATGGAAAACATGATTATCAAATTTATTTGGAAGTGTAAGGAGTCCTGAATAGCCAGAAACATCTTAAAAAGGAAAAGAAAAGTTTGAAGACTTTCATTTCCAGACTTTAAGTCATATTACCTAGCTACAGTGGTAAAAACAGTACGGTACTGGCATAAAGACAAACACATAGACCAATGGAACTGAATTGATGGTTGAAATACAGACCCTGACATCTATGGTCAAGTGATTTTTGACTAGCATGTCAAACCCACCCACCTCGGACAGAACAGTCCACTCAACAAATGGTGCTGAGAAAATTGGATATCCATAGCAAAAGAAGGTAAGAGGACCCCTATCTCAAACCCTATACAAAAATTCATCAAAATGAATTAAAAAATCTAAATATAAAAAAAAGAACCATAAAACTTCTGGAAGAAAATGTTTGAAAATATCTTCAAGTCCTGGTCGTAGGCAGTGGATTCTTAAAGGAGGTAAGAGGAGAACAGAGATGGACTACTGATATTTAATGTATGTAGAAGTTTTAATTAGCTTTACAGTAAAAGTGTGTAAATATACAGAGTTGATGGTAACACTTTATAGGGAGTAAGAGCTGGTTTATCAATGGGGATGTGGATGAGAATGGTAGTCTAGGAATGTAAATGCCAATTGACAGAAAGTTAGAGAATAATCTAGGGACTGAATAGCACAGTAAACCCAGAGATGGATGCGAATTGTGGCTGATGGTACAGATGCAAGAGTGTCCTTTGTGAGCAAGAGCAGATGTGCATCAGTATTGCATGGTGGTGGGATTGTGGAGAAGCATTGGAAAAATACAACTGAAGTGACCTATGAAGTGTGGTTTACAGTAATAATGTAATATTCTTGCATCTATGCCAAAATGCATTGTGTTGATAATGGGGGAGAATGGAAAGTGTGTGCCAAATTCCACTGTGGACCTGGTAATATTTGGATGATATCATCTCATTATCTGCAACAAATATGATATAGGGTGTGATGGGTTGATAGAGGGTTGTTGTTTGGGAATTCTGCACATGTGCATGATTGTTTTGTAAGTTTACAACTTCTGTTATTAAAATATATTTTTAAAAAATAATAGGAGGGGTTGGGGGGGGGAAATACACCAAATGTAAGATAAGGACTATAATTAGTAGTAAGATCTTTCATAATTTTTAACAAATGTCTCACAACAATGTAAGGTGTTGGTGGATGGTTGAAGTATGGGACACCTGTATGACATTATGCATGTTTGCTTTGTAAGTTCACAACTTTTATTATGCACTTATTGTTTATTTATGTTCATGTATAAATGATGTAAAAATATTAATAGAGTGGGTTGGGGGAAAATACTTTGGTTAGTAGTAATATTTTGAGCATGCTCTTTAATCATTAGTTAAAATTGTTTCACAACAATGGAAGGTATTGTTCCGGTAGGATGAGGTATGAGAGCCTTGCATGATGTTATGTATGTTTGTCTGTAAGTTCACAACTGTTGGTATACACTTATTGTTTATGTATGCTAATGTATAAATGATATACTTTAATGAATTTTAAAAAATCATCAGCTTCTGTTTTTATTGCTTATGTTTTAAGTGATAAAAAGTTACATGGATCCTTATAAAATGAAGAATATTGATTTCTAAGGAAATTTGAAAATGTGCTTTAAAGCTTCAATTCTGTTTTTCCTAGGTTATTGTAATAAAGAACACACATCCTCACTGATATTTAATCAGTGATCTCCAGACGTTTCGCTCTTGGATGTACAGAATGAATGACTGCTTTCTTAATAATTGCAAAAGAGAGGATCTTCTAATTCCAACATGATTATGGAGGAAAGTTAAGAATTAAGACACTATGCCCACAAAAAGTGGGTCTTCCAGAGACTGGAACCTAGCATCATGAGATAATGACAGAATATTTAATACACATAGAGAATCTTACACCCTTTATAGTCACAGCAAAATTATTAAAAGATTATGGTGATGCATAGGAGGAAGGAAAAGTTATTCTCAAAACAACTAATAATTATTCATTCATAATTATTCTTGGGGAAGTTAAAAATGGCAATATAAAGTCTATAATTAAAGACTACAGATAGAAGTCACTGAGGGCATTCCTCTGGGAGTGCCCATTACACATGTCTGGGACTATTCTTTCATCTACTTAATAGCCAAGCTCATTTAAACCCTCCTACTTAATGGAACTCAAGATGCAATAAGGCAAGCAACATGAGAAGGTAGACTTCACTTATCTGAAGACCCAATTTGTAGCCATTTACCATGGTGAACTGCAACACACCCTTCAGTATCTAGAATGTGGAATCAGCTTAGAGCATGAAAGATATTTCTACAGCATTTTGTTTATCTGGTAAGTCAATTAAGAGACAAAACTGAGGAGATGTAATGGACAGGTTGTCCTCTCTATTTACAAATCTGGTTTAATAATGATTTAAGAGGTATATGATGCATTTAGCTTTATAATACAACATCATAATATATTTCTGGATATCTTTAGCAAGAGTTCCCATTAATTCACTTATATAACCCTACCCAAGAAGTTCTACTCTAAACCCTAATTAATAGAACGTTTAAACTCATAACATGTCCTTCAAGATGTAGATAGCTTTACTAGTTAAAGTCACTTTTCCCATTTTATGCAACCTTTAAAACTGCATTGCAACATGGTCTGTTGGGAAATGCAGGTGCTCATTATGGTCTTACAGTACTCTGGATCTAACAGGGGCTTGGACATTTTAGATCTTATTCCCATTCTTAAAAACACTTGAACTTTCCTTTTCTAATCTTTACTATTAGTACAATATTCTGAATAATGGTAAGTTGACTGTTCACATAAACAGAACTGGAATTGTTTTGTTACGGGAAATGCAACTTTCAAGTTGGAAGACAGCTTTAGGTGTTGGAAAATAAAGGGGCTTTTTCCAAAAAGGACCAAGCAATGAGCAAATCCAAATTCTCTCTGAAATTTCACAGTAAATGTAAAATTTTCTTACTTCTTTTTCTACAAGATAGAGGTAATATATGAAGGGTGGAATGGAATTTTTCTAGTGACTATAATAAAAAAATTCTGGGCATGCCAACTACCAGATCACTGAAACTTTGTGTCCTTTCATGACAGTTACCCCAATGGATCTTTCAGGTCAAACAAAAACCTGGAGTTGACCTTTGTTCAAGCGATGGTAAAAAGTCAGATCAAGAGTCTCCTTCACTTAAACATTGAGGGTTACCTCACATGATATTTTATTTTCCCGGTTAGCAGTCCAGAATGTAGAAGACAGTAATATAGTATCAATTATGCTTTGTAGATCCTCTCCTAAGAGATGGGGATGTAGAGAGAGTAAGTAATTGTAATTTATACAAAACAATAAATACGTGGTTAATGAAAATACTGATTCAAACAATTGTGCAGAAGTTTGTGAGGAGTAACTCTTCAACTTCAGAGGAAATTAGTGACAAAAATTATCCAAGTTTTTTCTAAGCTGCGAAACAGAAAATATTCACATAGAAGGGCAGCCTGAGTAGTTAAAGAAGTTTATGACCATTTCCATATTGATGGATTATTTTGGCTATTCATGCAGAGTAATTAAAAGTGCCCAATGAAATTTGAATTCATCCAAACAACCTGATATTTACTTGGCAATTTCTAGATGATTCAATATTTGTGTTTTATGTCTTGATTCATGAATGCAGGAAGGAACCTTTTAGGATCACTCTTTAATGTTTATCTTATTAGGTATGATCTTTATGTTTAATAATTAAATCAAAGTTAAGTAAAGTTTGTTCTCCCATAGATCTTGGGCATATTTAGGATGGATATAAGACACTAGGCTTTATACCAGAATCAATTAATAGAAAGTTATATTCCTAAATACTGAGTCCAATCATACAATAATGTATTTTTACTATTGCTTCTCTAGATGTACACAAAATATGGGGAGAGAAAATGATACCTCCATAGTGGGTTTTACCCTCTTTGGACTCTACCTGGAAATGAGGCATGTGGGTATACTCATCTGCAGCATTCTCCTCATCTATGTTGTTGCCATCACAGGAAACACCATCTTGGTGCTCTTAATCTCTCTGGAGCCCCTGCTTCACAGCCCCATGTATGTACTGCTCAGCCAGCTTTCCATCATGGACATCTCTCTCATCTCAACAACTGTCCCAAAGATGCTAACTAACTTTTTCTCAGGAACAACAGATATATCATATTTTGGCTGTGTGACTCAGATATATTTCTATTCCTCCCTTACAGGCAGTGAATGCGTTCTTCTCACACTGATGGCCTATGATCGATATATGGCTATTTGTAATCCTTTACGATATATGGTTATTATAAATCCTGAAACTTGCCTCAGATGATCATTATGTCATGGGTAGCGGGGGCACTTAATGGCTTAGTCCAAACCGTATATACAATGCACTATTCCAGATGTGGCTCAAGAGAAGTCCACCATTTCTTCTGTGAGCTAGAGGCAGTTCTGAAGCTGTCATGTGAGGACACGTCAATATATGAGAAAGTAGAGTTTATCTCTGGAATCAT
>JAQZBX010046971.1:0-10548 GCA_029593785.1 Cabassous unicinctus | reverse complement strand
TCAGGATATATTTATTGAGTTTTCAATGTTTAAATCTATGCAAGGAATATTAAAATATTCAAATATTTTTGTTACTTAATTGGATAGTTTATATAATTTGGTCGTGCTTAATAAATGTAGCCACTCTTTGTTATATTTTATTTCAGTAATTAAGAATTGGGTTTAAAGCCAAAGAGCTGTGATAAAAAGTAATGTAGCTGATGTACTTAGCAATAATTAGACATAAATTAAGTCCAAAAGGACTAGTCCATGATTTTCTTGTGCAACTATTTTTTCTAACTGTTAATGACATTGACTATAAATAACTGCAATAGATTATAAAGCAGCCCATTAATATGAGATTTTAGGGTATATGAACAATATATTGGAATGGAATTTAGATTAAATTTTAAAGGATACACAATTTTAAGATTGTAATTACAAAATTACAATGGATTTTTCAATTACGTGTGCTTCTTTTTAGTCAAGTGATTCTTTGGCAAAACAACCCAAGCAACAGAGATTTCATTTCAGAATTTCTGCACTTATTTTTTTTTTTACTTTTTAATTTTTTTAACTTTTTATTGATGTTTACTATTCATACATGAATATCCATAACGAATAAGTACTGAGTAAAAATTTTGAACATACAAAATAAACATGTATATCATCTTACAGGGCTCCCATACATTACCCAACCACGAACACCTTGCATTGTTGTGAAACAATTGTTACAAAGTATGAAAGAGCATTGTCGAAACATCATTACTATCACCAGTATTTTACATATGCTGAGGTGGCACTGTCAAAAACTGAGGTGGAAAGGAAAGATGAGCAGTGTAAACCGAGATGAAATAACTTTAGGGTGAAGTGAAAGAAACTTGCAGGGAACACTCCACTGAAATAAGGCTAGATTAATTGGAGAGATTTAAGCATGTGAGTTACATTATATGGGATACCTGACATGGTCCTCTCTGCACTGTTCAGATCAGTTCTTCCTCTCCACAAAGCCAAACCTCAACCCCTGTATTCCAACGGATGTCCAATTACAATTTCCACCAGAGACTTGACAAGGGAGGGCAAGAGATGAAATTAAAACTCTGACATTGCAGCTGATTCCATGGCACTCTTTGGATGTTCACCTTCTTCCCCCTTAAATTCCAAAAGGATTTCCTCACCATTGGCCATGATTTCAGTTGGTGGAAAATTATCATTGTGTTCCCTCCCTGCTGTTCCATCAACATAGGATGATTAGCCCACAGTGACCAGGGAGCAGTCACAGTTTCACATTCAGGGAAACCCATACTAGAAAGCCTAAAAGCAGGAAAGAGGACTGTAAGCCATAGAGCTTAATATTGCAGAGAAAGGGAGCAAAGTGTACCCATGTGAATCATTGACATTAAGGGAGCTTACTTCTCCCTCATGGTCACCAGTCTGCCTTATTTTGCTATTAGGAACATATATTAGTCAGAACCTGACTCAGCATATATATAGCAACATGTAAGACACTGCTCCAAACATGATAAATAGTCTCTGACATGGCACCTCACCTGAACCATTGGCAGGCCAGCCTGTCATTTCCTTAAGCTAATTGATTCCATATGATATGGCATATGGTGGGAGATGGATTCCATGGCCATAAGAAGATCAGTGTTGCCCTTTTGTCACCATTGCATGTCTGTCTATTTCTCAATGCTGTTTTATCCTGGATCTAATTGTGGTCAAACAGATTTCCTATTAAAGCATACAGATTTTGGTGCTGACAGAGAATCCTCAAAGAGGGAAGGAAAAGCTACATCTAGAGTACTTATCAATGCTTGTACAGATGGGCTATATTTTGCTACTCCATGAGTCTGTAGACAAGTTTTTTCCTCAGGTATCCTTGCTTTGGTGCTTCCAATCTTGCTTATTTCAGGGCCCTGATCAACTGTCTATGCTACCACCACAGTCTAGGACTCTAGCTATTTCTGTCTCCATAAAAAGCAAGTGACCAAGGACACTGCAAACCATTGTCCATGCAGAGTATTTCATCCTTAATTTTCCAAAGGTAGTGTTAGTCATTAAATTCATACAATTCATCCTAAAATACAGGATGGCTTATTTTGGTATGTATGAATAGTGATCAATTTCAAGGCCTTCCAATTGTTTCTTACTACCTCATTGAGACTTATGGCCATTCCAGGGAATAAATGGTAAGTTTATTTCAGTGGCTAAGGAGATCTATCTCAATTTGGCTGTATTTTAATAATGCTAGTCATACTGTGCAAAAAGATTGGTCCAGGATTCCACTTGCACCTGATCTCAATCATTCCTGTTTTTATGGGGAACTGATGATTGTTTACAGATACATTGTCAGTGTCATTAGAGATTATAAATAGCAACCCTCACATCTCTATATTTCTCTAACTATACTCCCACATCCCAGGAAATGACAGTAGAAAGTATTACGTTTGTTCTTGCTTTGAAATTGCAGAGTATTTTTTCAAGGAAACCTAGCCTCTACTTCAAACAATGTACTGGATAGGGAATTTTTTTTTGTGAACTGAGGTAAGTCTAAAAAGTGAATGAAGGATTCTTCTTTATATTATGATGCTTATCTTAGCCTTCTGCTTCAATTAAATCTGCCATTACCACAGGAATAATGTCTGTAGAATTACCCCTACAAGTTTCCCCTCTCACTCTCCAAGACAGTACTCATTCACTGCACCAAACCTTTCCCATGCCTAGATGTTAGGTAGTAGATTTTGAGCACGAATAAATTCCTATGTGTCTCCCTACAACATTTCAATAACTGAGTTGATCCTTTGCCAAACAGGGAACTGACCTTCTTTACATCCCATCCAAATAACAGCAACTGTATGGAGTGATATCTTTGCATAAATAAGTAATCAAATATCAGGTTGAGTAGGGAATGCTGCAAGCAAACGTGTGACTCTGAGAGTGCAGCATGACATTCATGTATGAGCATATTTAGCAAAGCATCTTTGATAATAAATGAATTTTTTAAATTATCAAATACCTAAAATGTGAGAATTGCTTGTTGACATATTGTTGGTATATTAAGAAATAAAGGCTGGGGAAAAACCAAGCTTATGATATATGAGAATCACTTGAAGTATTTCCACTATTTCACAGTAGATTACCAACAGTGGCTTATTTCATCATAATGTATAAAAGTGCAAGTCACACAACATTTATCTATTATTATTCTACCTATATTTATTTTCACAAATCCCAAGTATCTAACCCACTTCTGTTCAAAGTAGACACTATGCTTAAAGTTAAACATTTAATCTTCCAGGTTTATCAAATATATCTTTATTATGGATTCTAGCCTTCTATAATGGCATTTTCTTATTTTTTAATTTTTCTATATGAATTAGAAAATGTATAATATTTGAAACGTTCAAATCAATAACAATATGTTCTGATTTATAATATAAACTAATCCTTATTCAGAATTTTGCATGTAAAAATGGTGAAAAAATTTTTCATATGAATATTTATATTAAGCCATGATTTATAAATATTTAAAAGTATTGACTATAAATATTTCAAAATTTGAATAGATTTTCAGCTCATCTATGAAATTCTACCAAAGTTTCATAAATGCTTCATTGAATTAAAAGAGAATCAATATGTCTCTGAAGACCAAATGTTCACTCAGTGCTTGAAATAATTTCCAATTTCCCATATAACAGTGTAGTTTGTATTAAACAACCCAACAATTATTGAAATAACACAATTACAAAAGCTGAAAAATATATAACATGATTATAAGGGAATGGCCTTCAATCAATGGCCTTCACATGTTTCCTTTTGTCAAGATTGCTCCCCAAATACCTGCAGGAGAGAGATTCTTCTACTTTCAACATTATTATGGGTATTCATTTAAACTGTCACAATTTATGCTCTCTAAATAAGGACTTCCTGACAGAACGGAAGAAAGCACTAATTAGAAGTCTCAAGGTACACTAATGATCATACAACATCTACAGTCACAGCATAATTTGAAAATGCTGGTGATGAACAAGATGGGGAAATTATTCCCAAAATAATGGTAATTGTCCATTAGAAATTATTCTTCAGGACCTCAACCTGATTAAATAAATCCTATAATGAGAACCAAGTATAGAAGTTCCTGAAGAGGCTCCACTGGGCTCACAAAGTCCCTTGATTATGTATGTCTTAGTTTTTCATTCACCTCACATCCTAAATAGCCAATCTCATTTACCACTCCTAGTTATAGAACTCAAGGTGCAATGAAGAAGATTAAGGTTAAAAGGTGAAAATTGCTTACCTGAAGAAACATATTAAGATCTATTTCAATGAAAACATACAACATACCCCAGGGCTTCTAGAATGTGGAATGAGAATGAGAAAAGAATTTTATTTCTATAACTATGTTTATTAAGTAATTTTATGAAGAGGCACAGCAGGGCAGCAGTCAATTGGAAGGTATGCCAGCTTGTTTGCAAGTCTGGTTTAACAATGTTAGGGTCATAATGTATTTAACATTTTAATCCAACAAGATCACTTATTTCTGGATGTTCTTCTATATAGACAGTTCTGACTTATTAACCATTGCTGCACTAAAGAATTACTTGTTTCTTGACCTAATTTATCAAATATTAGAATGCCTTTATTGACATTCAATATGTGGACCTTTTTTTTAGTATATTCACCATATCTCTCTTTAAGAAACTTTTGAACCTATTGAATTGCAGAATAGCATAGGATGCTGGGAAGAGCATTGATTTTAGAATCTGACAACGCAGAACATTGCCTACGTCTAGCAGGGACTTAGGGTAAGTCAGACCTCATTCTCTTTTCTTCTAAGAAATCTTGACCTTTTCTTTCCTAACCTTCATTATTATTTCAATATGCTGAACACCATATTGAAGAAGCTGTGTTCATTTAAATAGATGTAGTCAAATTTAATAGTTGGAAATTAAACAATGCACCTTTCAAAGTGGTAGGCAGGAAGGTGTGTTGGAAAACACATGGGATTATACCAGAAATGACCAACTCGCAATGATATGTAAACTGACCTTGAGACTTCACAATAAATCTAACAATCATTTTCTTCTCATTATACAATATAGGAAATATATATAAGCAATTGTATTAAGATATCCTGGTGACCATAAAATGAGGATAGTGGTGTAAGCTGCCAGTTGTCTCAACATTGTGCCTTACCATGCCTCCTACAACAAAGAGTTTCCCAGGTCAAACAACTACCTGCTGCTGACCTTGTGGATAAGCCATAGTACAATTTCAGTGAAAAAGCAGTTTTTCAGTGAAACTACGGGGAATTCCCTTTGAAAGCATTGAACATGCCCTTTTAGTAGTCTAAAAACTAGAAGAGAGAAATGAAAAAATCTTTGTTTCCTAGATGCTCTCCTGTGCAAAAGGGAAATGTATTTTTTTTATTGGAAAGATAAGGAATAAGCAATCCTACTTCATATAAAATTCTGTTGTAGTTTTTTATAAGACAAAACTGTACAATTAATACAAAATAGATTCAGACTGTTATGAAATATGTGTGTGGAGAAACTGTTCAAATTCACAGGGAATTAGAGGACCAAGAAAACCTAAAGTTTTTTTAAATAGGAGAACAGAATAAGTTCTCATAAGATACACGTTGAGAAGTTTAAGTTTAGGCTCATCTTCATATGAATGTAGTATGCTGGCTGTTTAAGGATTGTTATTAGAAGGACCCAGAAATTCAAATTCATCCCAAATATCTTCATATATCAAATGGCTACATTCCAAACAACTCAATATTTCAATTTTGTGTCTCAATACATGAGGGCAGAAACTAATCCTTTAATGTGTATCTTATCAGATTGTGTCATTAGGTTTAATTAAAAGGTCTCTTTCCCAACCAGTTACTGGTTAGATATTGCACAGAATTGTGGCAATTGATGTTATTGCATAGACAATTAATGGACAAACTTTTCCTTTTCCTTTCGTGAACAGTGATGTTTCTCCATTTCTTCCTCTAGTTTTATGCAAAACATGGGAAGGGAAGATGAAACATCTGTGGTGGGTTTTACTCTCCTTGTTCTCTTTACAGAAATGAGACACATTGGCTTCCTTATCTCCACCATCCTCTGTGTCTTTGTGGTAACCATCACAAGACACACTGCACCTGTGATCCTTCAGTCTCTGGATCCCTGCTTCACAGCCCCATGTCCTTCAGATAGCTTTCCCTAATGGATATCTCTCCTTATCTCCACAGCTGTGCCAAAGATCATAACAAATTATTTCTAAGGGAGATCATATATTTCCTACATTGGCTGTGTGACTCAGGTCTATTTCCATACTATGCTAGCAAGCAGTGCATGTATTCTCTTCACTCTGATTGCCTATGACAGATATATGGCTATCTGTTACCCATTGCAATATGTGGTCATTATGAATTCTGAAGTATGCCTGCACGTGACCATTGAGTCTTGGTTTGGGGGTGCACTCAATTACCCAAATCCAAAATACATATACCATGCCTTTTTGAAGATGTGGCTCAAGAGAAATCCACCATTTTTACTCTAAGTTGGAGGCAGTCCTCAAGCTCTCATGTTAAGACACATCAACTTATAAGATATTTGAAATTGGAGTTGTGTTCTTCCTAATATCCCTCAGCCTTATTCTGGCATCTTACTTTTTTATATTCCTCTTTTTCCTTCATGTAAATTCTACCATGACAAGGTATAAAGCTCTTGCCACCTGGTTCTCCCCTCTCATGGTGATGTTTATTTAATTTGGTCCAACCATGTTCATTTACATGAGTCCCATATCCTTTCACACTTCAGAGCAAGATGAAAATCTCTCTGTATTCTATACAATACATACCCCTATATTGAACCTCCTCATATACAACATAGGGAACAAGCAGATTGGAAAGGCTCTGAGGAAATTCTGGGAAGTGTTTAATATAAAATCAAATGGTCTTATTGAGAGCTAGTGATTACCTAACGTTTTTGGAAACAATTCGCTCCCATAAAAGTCATGAGTGGTTTGCAGTTCAGGAAATAATTTATTCCTTTTTCAAAATATTTTTATTTATTTTTAAAAGATACATAGATTACATATAGTCATTAATAATTTTACACTTTTGCACAATTACAGAACATTATTCAAGTATGTGTTCTTTTTTTCAGTTCAATATATTTGGAATAACAACCCAATCAACAAAGCTTTCATTCCAAATCCTTCTCTCTGCTTTTATAGAAAAATCAGTTTTCCTTAAGAAGTGAAAAGTTTAAGATCTTGCTAAAGTTAACAAGGCATTAGATTGAAAATTCCTTATCTTATATTCTCATATGTTTCCCAGCATTCACCCAGATGACTATTTTTTAAAATAAAAAATATAGAGTACTACTGAATTAACTTTTTCATGTATTGTCTACAATAGCAAGTTCGTATATTTTCTCAGGTCTTATGCAAATTTTCCCTTGACCTTATTTTAATAACAATCATCACCACATGTTTTTATTTTGTTGGAAAAAAATGGTGTGAGTGCATAAAGTTACTGATGACTAGTTCTCATTTTCACTCTCTTTTTGATCTATATCTTAGGTCTTGGTAAAGCTTAGCTTACTCCTAAGTTCCATTTGCCTCTGGCCATAAATATATGAGAGTCACATGCCACTCCTCAAAGTAGATTGGATACAACTTGGAATTTAAGTGCCTAATCATTTGAAATTTTGTGAGAATTTGTGACCAAGTAGTAGTGTTCATTATATGGCCAGCTAGTGTTGCTTGGTTTCTCACCTAGCAAGAACTTACTTCAGCAAAATATGCAGGTTGTTTATATGGAATGTAATCCTGTGAGTAAGAAGGAAGAGTTGGGCATGGCAAACAAATGAAAGAATAATGTCCAATGTAAGAATGTGTTTTCCAGGTCAGTTCTATGGATTGATCTCACAGGGTAAATCATGAGGAACAATTCAAATGCCTCTAAGAAATCCACATTAATCATGAAAAGTGTTTATTAATAGCATCCAATCTCTCCTAAATTGAAGTTCTTTGCAAGGCATTTAACACCTGACTCTATAGGCAAAATCTGAAGGTGCACATGCTGCTTAAGAACCTACATTCAGTGGTGGCACTGTTGAACACCACCAGCAGAAAGTGAAAATTGAAGAGCAAACATTTACTATGAAGTATTTAGGCTGATGTGGATGGAGTCTGCCAAGAACAGCTGACTGACCCATGAGAGGCTTAGTGAGTATGACAATCATCATGAGACTCACTGGAAATGTCCATTAAGCACTGCTCTATTGTGCTATTTCTTTCAGTAAGGAATAACATGCCACTCTATCTTCTAGAGGTTACCCTTAATTTCTACCAATTACTTAAGATAGGAGATAAGAAAAGAAGTAACATCTTTACTGGTACAGTTGAGCCCATGAAACTCATTGATCTTCATCATCTTCCTCCTCATATACCCGTTTTAGTTTCCCTCACCATTGGCCAATCTACAGCTGGTCCAAGATTATTACAGTATTCTCTGACTCCTTATTAATAAACACAGGAAGTCCAAGGAGGCTAAGCAACAGTCATAGCTTCAGATTCCTTGTAACACTTACTGGAAACTGTAGAAGCAGGAAAATGTAACTTTAGCCATAGAAATTTAAAGCTGTAGGGAAAAGATTCAAAATTTTCCTAAGCCATTGACTGAAAATCCGATGTGAATATCCATTCTTACTACTCCCACTTGTTCCCCAGTCTACCTTATTCTAGCTATTGAAGATGAATCATGATAAATGAAACTTTGACTCAATGTAGATATAACATCATGAGGACATCAGCTCAGACTATGTTGATATTGTATTTGACAAGGCACCTTATTTGACCATCATCCCATTGAGCCAGCTGCTTCTATTTGATGTGGTATGAAGTAGAACTGATGGATTCCATGATAATGAGGTCATGGTACCCTTTACCAATAATTTATATTTTTAAGACCAGGATATATTACCTGGAATCCAATTTTGGCACATAAAATTTCCTGTTAAATCACACAGATGATGGCATTAACAGTGAAAATGAATGAAGGAATTGATTATCCATATCTAGAGTAATTGTCAGTGCTTATATAGATAAGCTGAATTTTGTCCCTCCATGATGCATGCCTATTTCCTGGTTGTCCTTGATTTGGTATATCCTATTTTCTCATTCTAGGGACTTGAGGAATTGCTTGAACACCCACCATTGTAAAGGCACCAGGCTATTTCTCTCTACAGAAAAAGCCAGTGTCCAAGGACACCAGAAAGTTCTGTCTATTTAGAGATTTTCCCCTCACATCTGCCAGGGCCACAATGCAATATCTCTACCTTAACATGAGTTTTTGACTTATTTCCAAATGTCAAAACCTATCCTTATCCTTCAAAGAGTGAACTAAGTGAGGTAAAGTGTGTACTGAGGTACATCTAGAAACTGGATGCAGGATCCTGATTTCATCATTTTGGTGCTGATCTCAGTCATCCACTATCTAATTAAACTTGCAATTGCCTCAGTTACAATGTCTGTCGAATTGCTCAAACCCAGTTTCAGCTGTCTGCCCCACACATTATTCCTTTTATGGCACCAAGCCATAATGTGATGCCATCATGACTTAATATTATTACATTGTGGATTCTGGGCAAGAATGAATCCTCTTTTAGGTCTTGGTATCATTTGGGCAATAGAGTTAGAATCATGCCAAAACAGGAAATGTCATCTTTTCTGTGGCTTCCAAGACCTAGAAATTGTGGAGTGTGTGCTATTTGTATAAATATGTGTTTTAAAATGAATTCTGCATGCAACTGCATGACTCAGAGAGAGCAATATGATATCCACATATTCATGACTATGGCAGCATCATTAATAGTAATAATGAAAAGTTGTCAGTTGTCAAAAATCTAAAATAGGAGGAGAGTTTGGTAACATACTCTGACTCAGTGATATATTAGGAAATAAGTTTGGGGTTACTAACAATCTCATAGTGTGTAAGCATCATTCTAAGTGTTTCTTGGTATTTCTAAGTGATTTTCAAGTGCTCTGTTCAAACTATAACGTATATAACTATAAAAGTGGAAATAATGTTTCTCTATATTTTATTCTATTTCTGTTCATTTTCATAAAGTCACAATCACTCCACCATCTTCTGTTTCTATATTTCCTATATTGGCTGTGTGATTCAGTTCTATTTTCATACTACCCTGGCAAGCCGTGAATGGATTCTCCTCACCCTGATTGCCTATAAGTGATACATGTCTATTTATATCCCTTTGTGGTATGTGGTCATTATGAATGCTGAAGTTTGCCTGCAGATGGCAATTGTGCCTTGGTTGGGGGTGCACTTAATTGCCTAATCCAAACCACCTACATTATTCATTTTTCCAATTATGTCTCAAAAGAAGCCCACCATTTCTTTTGTGAACTAGAAGCAGTCCTCAAGGTATCATGTGAGCATACATCAAATTATGAGAAAGTACTGTTTGTGATAGGAGTTGTGTTCATTCTAACTCCACCACCCCCCTCCCCTTATCCTTATTCTGGCATTTATTTTTCTAGATTCTA